>JAFLJL010000901.1:22500-48610 GCA_018398815.1 Conus ventricosus
GAAATATCTGCTTGATCCTGGGTAGGGCAATAGTGCAATAGCTGCTTATCCGGGGTATGGGAATAGTCAATTTTCTGCTTGACCTGGGTAGGGCGAATATGCAAATGGTTGACCCGGTATGGCAAAAGGGCAAAAAGCGCTTGATCCGGGGTAGGCGAATAGTGCAATAGCTGCTTGACCCGGGGTATTGACAAGGATCCTTTTGGGAAAAAGATACGGTACGGGCGGCTTGAATTCTAGCGTACACGGTAGGCACGAAGGCAAGTGTGACACGGCAGGGCCCCTTCGTACGCTTGTGCTTTGGTTTTACATGCAATGAGGAACGACGCGACTGCGGGCGTGACCCCCGTGGGTTATCTCGGGAATGACGACGTTAGTTTCCCAGAATAAACACAGGTGGTGTCGGACTGAGAGCTTTGTTAGTCTGAAAGCGGAAAAAAATTTAAGAAAGTTGGAACTTTTTTGCAAAGTAATTTTTTGGGGGAATAGTCAGGACACGCTCTCTTTAAAAATACCAAAAGACATCGTCAAAGTGTCCAAAGGGGTATAAAACTCGTTGGTACCTCAGGTCCCCCCTTTTTCACGCGTTTTGAAGAACGCCAAAATAGTCATTACCCCCTTTTTGGAAAGCTCGTGAAGGTTTTTTTGAAAAATTTCAATAACGCTTTGCCACCGAAGCATAAAACGTTAAAAAAAGGGGGGGAAAACAGCATATCTTAAGAATAATTACCCTTGGGTCCAAAAATAAATCCTGCATGCGTAAATTTTTGAAAGGGGGCTTACCTAAGTATATCCTGACACAGACCACGCCCCGTGAAATCTCCCCATCAAGTCATCACTGCCCAGGCTTTCTTGAAGCAAAAGTACACGGGGTACTCTGCCGGGCCGTCTTTCCAGTTCCCAAGCGGGGGGCGAATTTGAACAACCGAAAAAAACGGGACTCTTTTGCAAGGGGGGAGATGCAATCCAGTTGCCGTCCTCTCTGCTCTCAAAAAACTGTTTTTATATGTCCCCCATGGACATACTGAAGCCATAGTTTGGGATGTACGACCCTTCACTGCGTTTTTGGTAAACGTTAATTATGTTCCACATTCTGGGTCACTTCTATCATTGCATCTATCTGACACACCAATTTTTTGGGTTTCATGTTTTGTCAAAAACTTGCAATGCAGCATGCGGTTTGGGTGCACTGGAGCATTTTGAACGGGGTTTTTGTTTACGGACGGGGACGGGTCTTCAGTGGTGGGGTGTTCAGCATTTTTTATGCTCAAAATGGGTTTTCATAAATTCAGGTTTTGGAACAATGGAAGCCTACGTTTCTGATAAATACTGTCTTAAATGTCTGACATTAATTGTGGTAAGGGGAAAGTTGAAGGCAGTGGACACAAATCAGGCTTTGGGGACCCCTTCTAAAAATGCCCCGAACAGCTCTGTGTAGGATTTGCCACCGCAAGGGATGACAAAATTGCAAAAAAAACGACTTCCAGCACTGTTCACCCCAAAATCCCCCCAAAACCCTTCCATCAGCCGAGAAAATCATTTGGCAGTGAAACCCCTCCTAACAAAGGGACGACTGACTTCAGGGAGCTGTCAGCGGGTCATTATCGACAATCATCATGGTTTTTCCACCACAAGGTTGATCAAGGTTAGGCTGGTGTCATTATACCGTCTGGAAAAAGGAAGTGAGAAATGGAGATTTTGGTAATCAGCTCATGTTTTTGATCCAAGTCTATCATGGCAAAAACGTAAAACATCTCTCCCCAGAGGCCCAGTTGTACAGATGGCTGCTCAACCCGACCACCGGACGGGGGCAGGCGGGGGCCAGGACACTTTCCATACAGATCCAGTTTCTTCATCCGATCTTCAATACAAAGCCCGCAAAATCATAAGTAAAAAATACGCAGTTGAGAGCATTGTAAAAAAAAGAACTGGCACTCCCAGGGTTTAATTTTTGTCTGGATTACATTTGTATCCGACGAACTGCATTGCTTCTTTTATGCCGGGGGGCGCTGCGCTATGAGCCCATGCCATGAAAATTCCAGCCCTTTCCCGAGTGCGTATCTGATGACCACATTGTCGGGGGCCAAAAAGGATCCAGGTTTGGGGTCAAAACCCACCCAAATCTGTTCCTTGCTTCGCAGCACACATTTCAAACAGTTTTTACTTCGTTTTAGATAAAAAAAATCCCAGCCCATGGAGCCCCCTAACAATATTCTGGAACCCTTAGGGGGGTGCATGGAGACTCCAAGCCCAGCTGAAGGGGAGGAGAGCACGTTTTCGCGCGCTTGCATCAAAGCTTGACCAAGGAAGCAATTTTTAATTTGGATTCTTTTTCCCTTTAGTAGGTTCTTAAAAAAACGCCAACGATGATGGTACGTTGTTTTTTTTTGATTGTCTGAAATTTCTGCTGTTGATGGATACTCTTCTTTGGAGGGGTCAATTTTCTTTATGTCAACAAAGAAGTTCCCCGTGTTTTTATAATCCTCATTTTTCTTTCTCCTGCGTTTCTGTCTTTTTTTTTTGCAAACCTTCAAATTTTTCAGCAGCTGACCCGAACGGACTACATTGGGCTCCCTCTGTTCCGGTATTAAAATCTCCTCCAAAGGTTTTTTTCTATTTTTTTGTCGATTGTTTTTTTTGTGATGCAGGTGTTTCGAATCAAGGTACTCCTCCTTTTTTTGCACAAAACTGTGATGGGGGATCTTTCATTATCGAACCTTTTTAAGTATTCTGCACTTGTTTAATGTTCTGTTGTTTTTTGTCTTGTCTGCTTTTACAACAGTATGGCCCCAGTGGGAAAAAGAATTGCTTGGGGGAAAGCCTTTGGCTGTTCTGAAGTTACACGCACTGCTTATGGTACAAGGCTCTGCCCCCAGGAAAATCATTCACAGCCTTAATTCTGGGGCCCAAAAAAGTCTCGCCCATTTGCACATGGACCCCCCCTCAAAAATGTTGTTCTATTTTGCTGGAAATGAAGCTTTGGGTTAGATTGACGGGGTCCCTTTCTCTGAGAGCTTTTAGCAGGCAGTCCACAGAAGAACAGTGCAGAAAATTCAAATTTCACCTTTTTGGCCAAGATTTGCGATCCTGTACTTTTTTCTTCCAACGTCTTTTCAAATCCTTTTGAGACATTTACGTTTCAGTAATTTTTACCAAGATTTTTACTTTGCCCCAAAGAAAAAAACTCTTACACACATCTTAAAACACATGCTTTTTGCAAACCCGCATCCCTTTTTCTTTGTTTCACGACTTCTTCACCTAAAATAAAGGATTCTCACAAAGCCCCATGTTTCCCCCCCTCAACCGATCGAAAAAGAACATTTTTCTCTTTAAAAAAACTACTTCTCGCGCTTGAAAAGTGTAACCATACGTGGGCACAAATGTGAGTTTATGCCTCACACACACACACACACACACACACACACCAACCACAAACACAAAACCACGCCGCACCACGCAGCACGCGCACACGCGCACACCACAACAACACACACACCCCAACACCACACCACACACACACACACACACACACAACATTGCACACGGTATTTTGCGAAATTTTCTCGGGCAATTCTCTTTGTGTCTATAGTTTAACTCAGGTTGTCTATCTGTCGCCTGTCTATCTCTCTTTTTGTCCTCACCAAAACCCCCACCCCACCACCACACACACCCAACACACACAACCCCACCCAACACACACACCCACACACACACACAACAAAACACCACACACACCCACAAAACTGATAAAGCAATTTTTTTACAACAAACGGGAGACATACATGTTCATGCCAGACACCGGTTCCATCAGCAATTCTCTTATCTTTCATCAAAATGGAAACACTGTTGCACACATATGCAACCACAATGTAACATCGCGTGCTATTCACGGTTAAACTTGCAACGACAGTGCTGTTCTACTCACCAAAATCAGTTTCGCCGGTGCCGGACACATTTGCCGCCATTGTCTTGGAATCAACGCGCGCGAGGTCATGCTTCCAAAATATGGGGATGACGCAGCGCGCGGGATGGAAATGTTTGTAACGGTAAGCGGAAAGGCTCAAGCGTGGAATCGTTCTTTTTCGACCACTTTAAATGCTTTTTTTGATAACTCAGGACGTGTACTTTTTTCTACTTTTTGGATATTTTATATTGTTATTATTTTTTTAGTCGTTTGAAAACCCAAATTTTTAAAACTATTGCTTTTAATTCTTTGTAAAAATTATTGCCAGCCTACACTACATGGCGATACAAAGGCGGGCGCGGCGGAGAGAACAACGGCTTGTGTCAATGACGCAGCAAATGCGCAAAAGGCGAAAAAAAAATTATGCATGTGAAGTTGAACTTTATGTATGTAAAAAAATTATGCAGTGAAGTTGAACTATTATGTATGTAAAAAAATTATGCATGTGAAGTTGAACTTATGTAATGTAAAAAAAATTATGCATGTGAAGTTGAACTTTGTTGTAAAAAAATTATGCATGTGAAGTTGAACTTATGTATGTAAAAAGATTATGCATGTGAAGTTGAACTTTATGTATGATTTGGTGTCATATTCTTAGCTACATATGATTCACCGTAATATGTGGTGCTTTGCTTTTTTCTTTTTTTCTTTTTCTTTTTTTTTTTTCTTTTTATATTTTTTTTCTTCTTTTTTTTTCATTCACGACATTGACTTCCACATTTTTTGCCGCGCCATGCTCATCCGCAAGGATCTTTCCAATGTCCGTAAATATGACAAAAAAATTTCGTCCAAAAGTCCGGCTTCTTCATCCGCCAGTACGTGAATTCAACAAGGCTTTGTTTTCGGTCCTCTATCCAGAAACTCGTGGCTCTTCCTCCTGCCTTTGTTGTTGTTGTTGTTGTTGTTGTTGAACATTAGCTGACTCGTGTCTTTGGCTCACCTCAGAGGCAGGACCATAGCGCGGCATGGCAAGGCACGGAAAAAGGTCAGTGTAACGCAGTAGTTCGGGCCACAGGCTGGCCAGGCACGGTAAATAGTGGCCGTGTTTCACAAACGGCCCCAGTCAGGCATACATGGGAAAGCTGTCTGGCTCACTGTACTGGTTTTAAAGTTCATTTGGAGTTCTACTGCCTAGATTAGAAGTTTCATGGCATATATTTACTGCCGCCGGCAGTTGAACTCCAAATGAACTTTAATGCTAGTGGGCTATACAGCGAGCTAGAGAGCTTTCCCATGTATTTCAGTTCTTACGTGTAGTGTATACAATATTAGCAGAAACTGATGTAGAATGGATGAAAGTACACTGCTACTGGGGATATTTTTATAGAATTGTAATTTTGACAACAAATTTGGGTAGTCTAATGTTCGTCAGTGCTTAAATTCTTAATCATAGATTTCTTTTACAGTTTGGTTCATCAGGGTGTTCGATGTAATATCTAGGTCTTTGGGGCGAAGAATATTGGTTGTAGTGACAGGAAAGGCGCATGGTTTGTAGTGACAGATAGGCGCAATGGTTGTAGGTGAACAGATAGGGCCAATCACATTTACAGCTTGGAAAGACACACGGATTTGTTGAGTGTAGACTAGCTAAAATGACAATGTATGGTCCAAATCATATTTTGGTTTGAAACTGGCGTGAACAGGGATGCAAACAAAAAACCAAACAAAAAAAACATTTACTTATATAGATTTGGTACTTCATATATACTATTCTCGTTTCACAGAAAAATTTCCACGTGAACAATGATAGTATGTGGACTACTATTAACCCCCCAACTAAAGATAAATGAAATTAATTTCTTGTTTTTGCAGTCCTGCACATTCAGAATATTGGGGGAAAGTGGGGGAGGGGAGGGGGAGGTTGGAGACGAAAAAAACAAAAATAGTACAGCAATTCTTGTAACTTTTGGTTTGAAATACCCCCCCTTACAAAAAAAAAAATTTTCGGTTTTGCAAAATGAAACACTAAAGTCTCTCTCTCCTCTCCTCTTCTCTCTCTTCTCTCCTCTCTCTCTCCTCCTCTCCTCTCTCTTCTCTCTCTCTCATCATGGAAGCACGAAGTTACCCTACCGTATTTTTTTGTTATTAACACTCTGTCAAGGTTGGCCGACTGTTCTTATGTACGAATCAGGGACAGTAGCGGCAGAAACGGACAGTAGGCAAGCACGTTTTTGCAGGGCTTTCGCTAACGGGGGACAGGGTGGTTTGGGGGTCGGAGCTGAGTAAATATACTTCTGGTCATTGAGTATCCGGGTTATAGAGTGTGCTGATGCGCCTTGCCCGAGGCGAGCTGAATATTCCAAATTAATTAAAAAGAATTAAAAGAAGAAATTTGTTATCAAAACTAGCTAAACAAGTATAGACGGTGTCCTTTCTTATTTGCCCATGTGTGTGTGTGTTGGTGTGTGTGTTGTGTGTGTGTGTGTGTGTGTGTGGTGTGTGTGTGTGTGTGTCAGTACACCGTGAGTTAATCTGACAATAAATTGGTTTCCTCAGTCAGTGTGTGTGTGTGTCTCTCTCTCTCTCTCATCTCATTCTCTCCTCTCTTCTCTCATCTTCTCTCATCTCTCTCTCTCTCTCACTCTCAACAAAACATTCCCTTCTTTCTCTTTTCGGGGGGGGGATGAACGAATTTTTTCTTTTCACCTGGAATTAGATTAACCGATGCCGTACTGCACCGTTTGACAGGAGGATCGTTTTCTTGTAAGAAAGACATTATGCCAAACTATAGTCAAACAACTTACAGGGAATATGACCATACTATTGTTCTCCACCTTAAAGCCCAGATCTGAAGTTCTTTTAATTGGAATTTATTTGCCCCTGCAAACAGTGTTTATTATGCAGAACCGAGATTGAAGAATGGGGTTTTTCCCTTCTTGCACAATGTCTGAGGATACTTTTGAACAAGCGGTGATCTTCCTGTGATCATCCACGGTGATTAATGCAGAGAACTGGACGGCTCGAACGCACAAGAACTACCTATATTTAGTGACACGATAAATGAAAATAACCACCGGTGATGACAACAGCTTTTCTCGTGTATCAAAAGATTGCTCCACTAATGAATTTTGGTCTTTATTTTCATTATCATCTGTCAGAATTTTGAGTTGGATATTCCTAAATGGTTTTTCTGCTCTGGTGATAAAAGCGTGTGATTGGTCACTTATATCGCTCCACAATGGTTCCCTAGTTTATTGATTATTTTATTTCCTCCCATCCTTATTCCACTGCTGCGTGAATTTGCAAGTAACCCACGGGTAGAATCAAAGCACAATGCCTGTTAGAATTTGTACTAATGCTTCCCATTCCGAATCAGGAGAAAACGGTTTCAAAAAGGTTAAAGGTAAACAAAATTTTAAAAAATATGCCATGGGATCCAAGCACAAGAAAGTGATTTTATCATGTACTTTTCAGTCTGACGAGGTCATTCACCTTTCACGAAGCCAATTGAATTGAAAGATGTCCAATTTTGATGTGCACTGACGAAACTAAACGAAGGTCTGTTATAGCTGGCCAATAATGTTAAAGAAACTGTCACAGGTAAAATCACGCAGCCCAGGTTTGACTCTGAGTGCTATGTTAAACGCCGTCAGTTTGAGACAAGCATTTGAGAGCTGTGTACAGTCAGTTGAAAGTTAATACCAACCCCGATGCTGTTTCAACTGAGACTTAACTATTCTGAAAATTAGAAACGAGTATAAAGACTTTCTTCGAGACAAGCAGCAGTTAAATAGACAAACAAGTTTATATAAACACACTTAATGAAAACGCCAAAGAATCTAAGCGGTTTTTGGAGCACTGAAAGGTCATAAAAAAGTAGTACTCATGTACCAAACACAATACCAATTAAGATGGTTTCAAGCATTCAAACAAGTCATTAATGATGCGCAGATTCCCTTCTGGTACTAATCTCAGGAACATCAAGCTGAGTGAATTCTGTTGCTGTATAGTAACGTTGATGAATTAGATGTCTGTATAACTGAAGAGGAAATTCCTTGAATTCAGTTAAGGCTTTAAAATCAAATAAAGCACCATGTCCCGACGGACTATTGGGGAATTTTATAAGTTACAGCACCCCCACTATTTCTATTTTTCTTTGAATTTTTTCACAAACTCTTGATTTTGCATCTTCCCTTCTATGTGGTGTGGCAGCTCTGATTCAACCTTTGCATAAAAAGGGTGATATAAACAACCCGACAACTACAGAGGTATCTCTCTTTTAAACATTAGTTCAATATTATATGACTTACATATTAAACCAGCGTTCACAAAATGGATTGAAGATTGTGATGTAATAAATAGATGTGCAGGCTGGGCTTAGAAAGATTATAGACTACTGATCATATATTTACCCTTCTTTCTCTGTACAAAAGCAACTCTCTAACCACACGAAAACTATACGTTGCTTTTAAATCGACTTTTAAAAAGCTATCGGATTCGGTAGATATAGAAGCCAACTCTGTCAATCTTAAAGAAAAAAGGTGTTACGGTAAGATTGTACAATCACTTAAAAAAGCATATACACAGATTAAAAGCTAGGGTTTTAAAGTGGGGGAGATTTTAACTGACACTTTTAGGGGTCCTCGGGGTCTGAAAACAAGGAGAAAAATGCAGTCCGGTTTTATTTTCGCTATTCATCAATGAGCTTGCTGCAGAAATAATTCAATATGGTAAACATGGGTATTCCTTATTACCACTTCATAGAGATACTAATTATGCTTTTGGCCGACGATGTTGCGCTCGTAGCATCTAAGTCCATGTTCTCCAGCAGCAACTGGAATGTTTGTGACACATCGAAAAAAATCTCGTTTGATCCAAATTTAGAAAAATCAAAAGTTATTTGTTTAGAAATGGGGTATATCGCCTCAAGGAAAGAAGGTTCAACGACGGTAGCAACTAGAAATTGTTAATCATATAAATATCTAGGTGTTATCATTTCCACGGGTCTATCTTTTTCCCACTGCCTTGAGGCATTTAGCATCCAAGAGCAAAACGTCAGTCATCAATATTATAAAATTACTGTGAAAGTCTTTCAAAGTCTTTCCCAAATTGTTCTTTAAACTTTCAACTTCTGTCACGTCAGCCAGTGCTTAGCTATGGTGCCGGAAGTATGGGTTTTGATGCAAACAACGTCAATTATTAAAAATGCATGTGGGGGGTGCACTCAAGAAGATTCATAAATGTGTCCAATAAAAACACCCAGCGCCTTAGGTCTTTGGAGAAACCTGGCGGTATCCACCTTTATAAACAATTATACTAATTTAATAAGTATTGGATACGTGTCGTTAAGAGCCGGATAATCGCCTTCCTAAGAAAGCTTACGAACAACGTTAAATGATTTGCATATCGAGGCAAGAACAAACTGGTTTCATCAGTTGCTCTATGTTACACCGCTATGGCTTTGGGTATGTATGGACAAACCAGAACGTTTAACAATGTCAAAGGTTTTTCCTCTAGAATGTTAGAAATCGGTTGATTGATTTTCTCTTCAAGAAAGTACACCCGAATGGGAAGTTAGTGATTTCGCTTTTCCTTCTATACTCCTTAAGCAATTCAGTACAAATACCGAATTATCTGTTTACGGTAAGTAATTTGAACAATCGTAAAAATCTCATAAGATTCAGGTTAGGCGTATCTTGTTTAAATACTCACAAACTGCGGCATTCGAGTGTTCCCCGATAGGCACTCTGCTGTCCTGTTTTGTCCAAGCAGTTGGAATCTGAATATCACTTTTTTATGTATACCCTAAATATAAGGATGTTCGAGAGCAATTTCATACCCACTAAATAATATGCAAGAGCGTCCGCTTTCAAGATGTCATTATTAATTGCCCAATGATAAAATGGCTAAAGATTTGCTGGCTATTTCATAACTAAAAGCTTTTGAAATCAGATGTAAAAAAAACGGAAGGGAACGTAAGTTCATATATATTTGTAAAATTCTGGGTACATTTTCCCTCTAAAAAGCAAAAGAGCTGTATGTGTGAGTTGTATGTGGGCGAGTGGTTGTGACATGTTATTGTGTGCGTGTGAGGTGTGTGTGGGTGTGTGTGTGTGTGTGTGTGTGGTGTGTTTGTGTGTAGTGTGTGTTTGTGTTGTGTGTGTGGCGTGTGTGTGTGTGTGAGTGTGTGCGAATGTGTGTGTGTCGTGTGTGTGTGATCAGGGGGTTAAAGGTGGACATTTTTTTAGCAATTACAAATGAATTATCTTCTGATATTTGTAAATGATATGCCCTAAGCTGTATATTGGTGCGTAAAATTGATCAGTATGTAATACTTCCATAATAGGAGAATTGAAAGTTATCTTCCTGAGCCGAGAAGTTGCATGTATACTTGCAAGGTGTTTGTTATTTTTCCTGTTACATATGGCCTTTTTCCCCAACGTTGTGACCCCCCCGCCCCCCACCCCCCCCCCCCCCCCCATCCCAATGTCCCCATTGCCACGGGCACGAGGCCTAGCTCAATTAAATATTTTCATTGTCATTGTCTCTCTCTCGCTCTCTCTCTCTTCTCTCTTCTCTCTCTCTCTCTCATCTCTGCTCTCTCAGTCAATCTCTCTCTCTCTCTCGCGCGTGTGTGTGTGTGTGTTGTGTAGAGAGAGAGAGAGAGAGAGAGAGAGAGAGAGAGAAGAAGAGAGAGAGAGAGAGAGAGAGAGAGCATGAAAAAAGTGGAAAATATGCCCAGAATGCGGAACAACTACATTAGAACGTATGTTATCGTGCTATCAGACGTTAACAGCCTTCCCCACATCTATACGAAAGCAGCTTTCCGATTCGGTCGGAACCGCGTCTATTCCGAAATGGCCGATAGCAATTGACTTGAGCACAAAACTGTCCATTACTCTCTACGGATCTGCCGGTGACAGTGCTGTCTGTACCTCATCACACTGACTTCTTCCTTTGGTATTCAGGAAGGAAAATGTTCACAGTTCGGCGTTTCCTAAGCCGAGCAGCCAAAAATGACAGAACCAACACCACCAACCACCCCACTCCCTTTCCTCCCCGACCCCTTCCAACCGAACAATGCTGAAATTAAGCACGAGCAGTATTCGGTTTCATTGGAAAGAAAAATAAACAAGAAGAAAATGAAGGAAATAAAGAAAAAGAAAAAGAAGAAAAGGAAGAACAATCAAGGAAAAGAATCGTTGTGCTGAGAACCGGAATCAATTTGCCCCCTGAACCTCGCCTCCGCCAATCCACGGCTGTCCCGGAACGAATGGATGCGTATGGAACTCTCGTTCGGGGGGTCGCTCCAAGTCGCCACATTGCTGGGATGTAAGTCAGAACGGGCTGCACGCGTCGGTGCGATAACCGTACGGGCACACCGTTTGTTACGGTGACGTCACTGGCCATTGTTTTTAGCTTTCGCTGCGTGGAATTTGTGATGGCCTGAACGATGTGGGATAACGGTTAACACGGTAATGTTCTGATTGCTTTTGCCATCAGAGTTTGTTGTTGTCCGTACCCAGGCTAAAGACTTCCCAGGGATCATCCGAACAACCGAAGTATTTGAACACTAAGCACAAATCATCATCAGCTGTGGAAAGATAACATTAAGCGTGTTGTGGGACCGTTTTATGATTACCCCCCCGCCACATGGTCAGCCGACAAACTCGACTTCGGGGGATTGGGGGACTGATAATTTATGCTAGGAGCTATGTCAACGACTGAATACAATCCACCCACATAACTATGCAAGCATAACAACATTTTGATGTAAGCCTGGTGTTCTGGCCTATGTCAATTGGTCTGACACACAGCCTTTTAAGCCACAAGAGCGTGCCACCATCAGTCATGTCATAAACAGTGTCATTCCTTTTGGTGGTAATGGGCTCTTTGGCCTAGGCATAATGAACAAATATATGTTTATGTGCTCCTCCCCTCACTGAATGTCAATGACTCTGTCCACTGTCCTCTGTCACTCTCTCCGTCGAAAACCTGAATGCTATGAATGTCGTGTTTATGCCGTTCTGTGTTCAATCCTGGAATTAATGAACATCAAAGTGGATGATCGCAGTGATTTGTTGAAGATGACGATGTATGGATGTATCTGTGCACCGGAATGTGGACTCTGTATTTTCATATAATCCTTTAGTTCGTCGTAACAACCGTTATGAATTTGATATGAATAAATAAATGAGTTGCCATACCGTAAACAGTGATCACGCTATATTACGAAGGCCCCCCCCTGCTGTCAGTCGATTGGAGTCATCGGTGTGGGCACGTGCAATACGCGTTGTATACGATTAACCTTTTTTTAATCTTCTTCTTTTTTCTTTTCTTTTCTTCCACCATTCTCTTTTATACAACAGACATTCAGGTAGGGTCGACAAAGGCGGCCTAAAAAGAAGCTAAGTCTTTAGTGTTATAATTGGTTTTCTACAGCGTATTGTATCTTCTCAGAATGTGAAGTGTAATTTAGTAGCCAGCGGGTCCGGTGCCTATGCATACAAGCGTGTTTTTATGTCAGCTGAATGGACGGAAACTGGGACGAGACAAAATGTAAACCATGGAACAGGCACCTGTGGTCAAGACAATAAACTTCAAAACCGACTTTTGACCCACTACAGGAAACGTTTCTTCTCCTGTTCGGTTAGGACTTGTCAGTGGTGGAGAACTCGTATTTTATCGGTATTCTGGAAAAAATATCAGAGGAATTCAATCAAAATAAACTCTCAGACATCCGATCATGATGACGAAAGCTCTGTTCACTTCCTTTATGGATTAGTTATCCCATCCCTACCTGCCTTAGTAAATCGGTGTCTCGAAGAGAAATCACACTTTCCTTCTACCTTCACCAGACAAGGCACAGGCACCTTAACTGTTCAGGGATCTGACTGTAGGCATTGGGACCAGGAATAGTGCCGTGTGCACACCGACTTGGTGACTGAGTTCTGTCAGACTGATGCTGTACAGCAACTGCTCTCTGAACCTGACTCGTCCTTCCCTATCAGCTTTTGTTCAAGAGGGGTTTGCCGACAACATCCAGCAGAACCCCAGCACCTGTACAAGACCACGCACGAGTATCAGACAGTCCGTTTGTCCATTTCGCTACCAGGTCGGACTGTGAGTGCTGCCAGTAGTGAAAATAATGTGGTTGATCAATCAAATATGGATATAGGTCTTGTTTCAGTAACCACATGGCCTCAGAGAGAACTGACAAACTGGACTGTAGCAATAGCCCCATGTTGACGCACAGTCCGTGCACAGTCACACCACTGGTACTGAAGGGGAGTCTGTCCGTGTCAAAGACACTCAACGTGGCACAGCAAGTGGTACAAAGTAGTGCTTCACGCAAGAAGCGTAGTAAACGTCAAGAGACACGCACACAGTGTCCAAAAAGACTCTTTGACAGAACCCCCAACCAACGACAAACATCAGGCGTTGGAGTCAATCAACACTCTGTCCGCTGATTTTTCTGAATATCCGAACAAACTTATTTCATATCTAGAAGATAAGAAACAGCGGTTAAAAATGAACTAAACACTACATCAGTCAAAAAAAAGAAACTCAGGCTAGAACATCAAATGGTTCATTTTCAGAAATGCCTATCAACCGCCTAGAAAGCCCCGTTGAATACTATCTGTAAGGAAATCATTCATTGAAGACACCATTAGGAACCCTCCAGACCTCAGATAAAAACTTCAGATGGAAAAGGCTCGCACTACCACAACACATCCACTCAGGTAATGACACAGAAGACAACCAGACTAGCGGAAGAAAACCTCTTTCATGACACCTGCGATCCTTCAACTCAAAGAGATGAGGGACACCCACGTGACATTACACTATCCTGAAATGTGCACAAACAATACATCCACCTCCAGACCTCCTTGAAGCAAGATAGCCCTGTTACACACCGACCACCATCAACACCTGTCTCAACTCACCAATTCTTTCAGGTCTTAGGAGAGGACAGTGCTGACACTATTGAACAGAAATGTGTCCAGGAACGATTCTAGTAATACTTGAGGGAACACAGATACTGATCAAAAACCATCACCATCAATCATTCAACCCAGGACAAGTCCCCAGAGCAAATTTTACGTGAAAAAAAGATTCCAAGGTATTTTTCTTCGGTCCTCATATGTGTAGACCTTCTGTCCTGCGTATGTTTTGATCCAAACGTCTTGGTAGTGAGTAGGACAGGGTGTTCAAACTGTGAGTTCCTGGGATGACAATGAATGATCTGATTACAGTGGCGTAGCGCAATAAACCAGACAAACTCACCCACATCAGCATGTGATGTTCATGTAGGGGTGGAACGATTGCCCCGCTGGCCCTGTTGCCCATAGACACAGTGGACAGAACTTATCAATCTCTTCAAGAATTTCCTTTCCCTTCGGCTTGACATCACCTTCAAGCTCCATCGTCCCACAGCGCGAGGACGTCACCCTGTCAACAAGCTCGGATCTTTCCTCCGCTCCAACAGAGCCCTGCACACAGCCTTCATTGCAGCTGAAATCAACTTATCGACAAATATGATACTTTTAATTACTAAGAAAGGTTCCCCACGACGCGCATAAACAAAGATCTGTCACTCCCAAGTCTTAAAGGTACTGCCAAAACTAGCCACCAATTTTAAGCAGTTTTTGCCACTTCTATCTCTGTCGACCAACGAGCCGACATGGTGAAGGTGGCCATTCCGGTCACGCGACAGCCCGAAAGTGAGATGGGCTAATAGAACATGCGGCCAGATGCTTTTGTTAGCACCCGGCAACGGTGGCGGTAACCTCACCCGCCCTGAGTTTGGGTCTTGTTCAGGACGTGGTGGCTATAGCAGCTGGCGCCCCATCCATCTCTTCCATGATCCACTACCCCATGCTGCCGCCCAGAGACGGGGAGGATGGACCGACCCCAGCTACACCAAGGCTCAACCCGAGTACGCCGTTCCTGTTCGTAGACGGTTCCGCAGCAACAGCTCTACGGACGGCCTGTCGTAGGGGCTGTTCAGCATCCCATCAAACAGAGAGCCAGGTCCCCGTCACAGCTCCGTTACGACCCACTGAGGCCTATCAGCCTCCCTTCAAACAGGGTGCCCTGTTCTTTCAACATCAGCTGTCCTACCGACGTGGGCGAGGCCTTTCAGCGCGTTCGATCTCCAGTCGGGCCCCTCAGGACAACAGGACTGTCCTAGTAACATGAAGCCACCGTGCACCCTACCCCCTATTTCCCCAACCAGTCCCCATGCCTCACTCCAATGACCCCTGGAGATCCCTCCGGATCATACCCACCCTCCCCTTCTCAGATCCCCTCTAGCCACAGAGGGTCACTGAAGACTGTCCCTACCAAGCTGCCAGCGATGACTTCCCAAACCCAGTGGCAGCTGTGCCTCCCCCTACCACCTGGTGTGTTGGAGGTACTTCCCAGCAGACGGAGAGTACGCCCTCCAACTGCGAACATGGCGGACCACAGCTCCTACTGAAACCATCAAGACTTCATTAGTTTACCATATACACCCACCCCTGATTATATGACTGTCAAAAGAAAAAAAGGGTGAAACTGGTATTTGTTTATGTGTAGTTAGCGTGTGTGTGTGGGGTGGGGTTGTGGGGTGGGTGTGGTGTGTGTGTGTGTGAGAGTGTGTGGTGTGTGGGTGTGGTGTGTGTTGTGTGTGTGTGTGGTGGGCACTCGCTCAATGCGCACATGTGCGCATGTGTTTTGTATGCATGGTAAAAAAAGTAAGGGTGGGGGTTTACGGGCGGGTGGAGCGGGAAGTCGGAAGGGGGAGGGCGATGAGAATGAAGGGGAAGAATGGTGAACTTTCAAATATTAAATGTGCGAGAATTACCATGTAAAGTAATCATATGAGAATTACAATGTAGTAGTTACCATGAAACCTGTCAACGAAACGGATACATCCTTTGTTCCTTTTCTGATTTGGTATTAACAAAAAGAATTCAAATGCCACTGGTGTAAAAAATGGGTTCCCCGATATGAATACAATTAAGCATATTTCATGTAATGAGAGAGAGAGAGAGAGATGAGAGAAGAGAGAGAGAGAGAGAGAGAGGAGAGAGAGAGAGAGAGAGAGAGAGAAAGAGAGAGGAGATAGAGAGAGATAGAAGGAATGAGCTTGTGTAGGGTATGTGAGTGCGTATGTGTATTGCGGATGTGCACGTAAGTTTAGCGCTCGCATGACGCGCGCAGCCACGTGCGCAGGATGTGTGTTGTTGAAACCGGACCCTGGTTGATCGGAATGGACAAGTGGAACTCTATTCTGTTTTGTTCACGGCGTTTTGTATTTTCCTCCCCGGATTTGCATATCGTTTTTTTTTTGTTTTTTTTTTTCTTGCTGAGTTTTGCCGCATATTGTTGTAGTTAAAAATTATCCATCTTGACTGTTTACTGCAGCTATCTTTTCCTGCCTTTTCTGTTGCTGCAATATTACCTACAACAGTTTTCTCCTGCTGTTTTGACTATTATTCTACACGTTTATATATAGTGTTGTCTAATTCGTTAGAGTTTAATTTGTACATCAATATCATATAAATGAATGAATGGTTTGTCCTAAATTCGCTTGAAAATAGCTATTTAAACGTGTGTCATCTTTAAACAAAATTTCTGATGTGCTAGCATTTATCCATTCCAAATAACTATTCTCATTGTTTTTGGTTTTTCCAGAATCTCGACTTTCTAATTTATACCTGATAATCTATTTCAATCCAAGGTTATGAAACTAAAAGAAGAGATCCAAAGACAATGTTTTGAAACAGGCTTAGTGACCTATATTCACCACACGATTAATTTATAAACAATCACAGTTTGATAAAATAAAACATAGAATGCATATGGATAGAAATCTATGTGAAGGTACTAAACCGATTTTGTTAGGCTGTTTTATATAGGAAATCCTAACGAACGAATGAATGGTTCGATCGTTCGAACATATGATTGAGGAGGATGTGCTCAATGTCGTTCGTCTGAGATTATAATTTAGGAGATTTTAACATTGATCTACTTAACCACATGATAAATGGAAACGGGTTGAATGATTTACAGAATTTTGACACAGTTAATTACCTCCACCGCGACAAGGAAAAGTCTATCCTCCGCAACACTAATTGACCACATATAACGCAACAAAAACCCATAATATTATAGAAACAACAGTGCCTGTATACGGTATCAGGATCACTTTCCAATTTGTCTAACATGTCCAAAAAGGGGTTAAAATTCCCAGAAATGTTCACAAAATGTATACCTTATTCGAAGCAATAGGAAATTCGATTCAAAATAATTTATTGTCCGATTTGTGTAGCGCAAATTTTTTCTGAGGTGTACTTCAGCACAATGACCCAGATGAGCACTGACTGCTTGGTATGACATATTTATCTCTTCTTATAAAACACGTGCCATTGTACCTAAACGTGTCCAACCAAGAGGTAAGCCCCGTGACAAATGAACAAAATCGATAAGGCCAATAATTTACGAGATATACTCTAGCGAACAAATAGTAAGATGATAAATTTAAAAAGCACAGAAATAAGTGTACCGATATGAAAAGAGCCGCCAAAAAGAAATATTTTATAACCTATTTCCCGTAAAGAAGATTCTAAATCGATCTGGAAAGCTTCATGAGCTCTCCGGTAAAACCTTTCATCTGGTGCTCCTTTCTGAGAGAACATTGTCTGCTAACTCTTAAAAGATCACTTCACAACTGTTGCAGAAAAGACGATCAAGCTGACTGTTTCAAAAGACAATGACCATATTTGAGCTAAAAGCGTCCTGTGTAAGCGAAAAACATAAAATCAAAGCTTCAAAGCGAGTTTATATGGTGTACATGATTTTATAAGGATTGTGTTCTTTAAAACAGGCCAGTTCCACGAGTTTAGATGATATAGATGGAAAATTGCGCTCCAATTATATCCAGAGCATCTACATAAATTTATAATCTTTCCATTGATAAAGGTGGTTATCCACTAATCCTTCAAAGAATGCTCAAGTTTACCTTTTTTAAAATCTGTGGATTCCCATTGAATCCATCTAACTACAGACCTATTTCTATCCTATCTATTCTATCTAAACCCCTTGAAAACACATTAAATATTTAGTATCCATAAACATTTTAATGAAATACAATTTTATTACATTCAATCAAACGGATTTCCGAGAAAATCATTCTTGTCACACCTTGCTCATTAATATAATTGAACAATGGCAATTTAAACATAAACAATGATCTCTTCACAGGAACAATTTTTGGTCGACTTCGCTAAAGCCTTGACACTATAGATCACAAACTACTGTTAAGAAAAACAGCAATTGTCATGGTTTGTCCCCTTGAAGCTCTCAAAAACTCATATATCCTCATTTCTCAACTTTAGGCGACAAGTAGTCTTTAAAAATTCTGTTATTTCATCTCTTATGCCATAAATTATGGCGTTACCCCAAGGTCAGTCCAGGGGCTATCTTATTCTCAGTTTATATAAATATCTTCCTTTTACATATATCTTCTCCATGTGAGCTTTTTGCTGATGACACTACTCCTCCACAATAAAGACACAGATGCTGACTCAGTATGTATCATTTACAGAATGATCTTAATAAACTTCTAAAGTGGACAATGTGAAACAGATGGCCCTCCCACCTCAAAAGTCAAATTTTTATGATGACTAACAACCAGACAAAAACGTCAGAATATGAAAACCGATTTATTTAAAATACGTTTTTATTTAAACAAAAAAAATACAAGATAAAGTCTTAGAAACGTTTAAATCACACAAATTATTAGGCCTTACCAGTTGATAATAATCTTTCGTGGTCTGATCATATTTCGAGCAATTTGTCCATAAGATATACTAAAAAATTATCTTGTTGAACCGAATCAAGAATTTTCCGTGATCAACAATACAGAAAGGTTATATTTCTATGCATATGTACAACCAGACAATAACTAACTTACGCTTCTACCATGCAGGGATTTAGCCAGCAAAAAATTGCTTAAAAAACACGTAGAAAGCATGTACAGAGAACGCGCTATTAAACTCAACTCTTGAAATTCTTCTCTACAAGCAAGTGATTATAAAGATCTTAACATTCATCCCTTCGGATCTAAAATGCTGCTTTAATAAAGCTGTTCTTTATGTATAAATTATTAATAATCCTTGCGCCACCTTATCGTTCTGACAAATTACCAATAATCAAAATTCGAGGCAAAACTATCCTATATACCCCTCGACCACGAACTGGTATCTTTTTCAGTCATCCCATACTTACTCCGATAAATAATGGAACGAAATCCCTACACATATAAAACAGAAAAAATTTTAACAGCGTTTAAAAAGCATATTTCAAATACCTCATAGACCATTTAGTAAATATGTTTCACCTAACTGTATAGTCTCCCCAAGATTGATATTCCATTTGACACAAATGGACTCGTGTCGGCTGGGCTATAGCCATATCACATGATTGACTATGAAATTTTTATGTATGCCTGTAGCGATGTTAACAAATGTTTAGTTTTTGCATGTGTGTGTGTGTGTGTGGGCAATCTGTTATAATATGAATTGCTTACTATTTCTTATATTAAAAAAAAAGTTTAGTTTTTGTTTTGTTTTTTTTACTTATTGCTGTGTTTAATTTTTGGTCAAATTGGATTTAATTGTTCCTTTCACTTATGGTTATTCTGAGGGCATAGAGTACAAGAAGCTTCCAAGCTTATTATCTATTCACCCTCATTAAAGATTTCGAGTTCTCTCTCCTCTCTCCTCTCTTCTCTCTCTCTATATATATATAAATATATAAAAATATATAACAAAACTAATAAATTCCAAGATAAGTACCGCAACCGTTTCCAGCAACTTACAGAGCAAGCTTGGTGTTGCAATGACTGCAAGAAATATTGAATTATAAACAAAGCTTGCTCTTATGTCTTAGATTGAAGAAATAGGGGTGAGATAAGCATTCATATCTGCAGTGGTGATGATTCTGCCTAACTAACAGTATGTGCTTTGAGTGGGATGAATGGGGAAAAAAAAATAAATCATCTCAAATATGAGCCTTCACAAGCTTATATTCACCAAGGGGGGAGACATCCTCCAATAGGGAGGGAAACTCACTAAACATATAACTCCTTGTCATATACCGATAATTTCGAAACTTGGTGGTTTCTCCTCAGTGACCGCGAAAAGTGGTAATTTTGACTCCTCTGGCCGTTTCAGTTTTAAGAAGAATGCAATCCATAAAAGGTGGTGTGCAATACCGTCGTATGTTTTTTTGGGTTTTCAAAAACCCACCAAAGGTGCATCCTAAGAAAGCAAAAGAAAATCATAAAAGAGCAAACAAGCTACCTTTTCTTGTGAAAAATTAAGAAATATAAAAAGAAATCCTCTAAGACACAAGTGCTGCGGGCAAGAGTTAGGCAAGAATCATCTACACTGCAAATGAATGCTTATCTCTCCCCATTTTTCTTCAATCTAAGACATAAAGCAAGCTTTGTTATAAATTCAATATATAATATATATATATATAAATATATATATCAAATCTATATATAAATATCTGTGTGTGTGTGTGTGTGTGTGTGTGTGTGTGTGTGTGTGTGTGTCGCGCGCGGGCAACGGCAGTGTTGAGTGTGTGTGTGTGTGTTGTGTGTGTGTGAGTGTGTTGGTGTGGTGTGTGGTGGTGTGTGTGTGTGCGCGCGCATGCGTAGCGCAGCGCGCGCCTGTGTTTGATGTATGATAGAGAGAGAGAAGAGAGAAATTTGAATGAGCGAGTGCATGATATGTGCAGTTTTATTAGTGTATACAATACAGGCATGTATTTATGTCTGTAGTATTGAATGTAAGTATGTATGTCTGTATGTATGTGCTTCATTTACACAAAGCGAGTCCAGGAGAGCGCACTGTAACCATGTGTAGTCGAGAAGCAAATGGCCCGCAATCTGGTTGCAACTGACCCACAATCTCACCCCAGTTTACACACCGAAATAACCATTCACCAAAGCACAAACTATGTCAAGCTTTCAGTGTGTATAAAAAAAAAAAATAGAAAAAAAACAGAAAAAAAGAAAGAAAGAAAAAAGAAAAAAGAGAAAAAAAAGTCCTGCCTTTATTCCATTTCCTGTCATAGTATTTTTTAATCTAAGCTTGTTCAAATATTCAGCAGGGGGGGGGGGGGGGGCGAGAGGGGGGTAAGATAGTGATTTCCAGAGAGCAAAAGATTGTACCCTTTTTCCACCCCATGGTTCCGGACGCACACTGTTATGAAAGACAGCATGGTCACTGATAATGCCCTCTCGGTTCCTCTCTGCTGCTTTCTTGATTTGGCCAGTCCTGGGCTCCGCCAGCGTGCCCCTACTACCTCCACTTCATGAATCTATCTTCTCTTGACAGTAGGGCCATGACAGGCGTCGAAGAAGTCTGCGGCGACAATGACGACATTGTCAATTTACGACTCCCTCTTGAATCCAGGCTTTCGATGGGCAGTTAATCCTTCCTCCTTATTCCGCCCTCTGTTGGATTAGAATGCATTATGCGAACCTGTAGGTTGAAGTCACCCGATGTCGATTGTTTCATGAATAGAGCGGTCATCGTCATTTCTTTTCTTTATTTTTTTATTTTTCCTTTTCCTGTTGTTGTCGTTGTTGTTGTTGTTGTACTTCTTCTTCTTTCTTCTTCTCCTTCTCTCTTCTTCTCTTTATTCTTCTTCTTCTCTTTTCTTTCTTCTTCTTCTCTTCTTCTTCTTCTTCTTCTTCTTCTTTCTCCTCCTCCTCCTCCTCCTTCTCTTCTTCGTCTTCTTCCTCTTCTTCTTCTCTTCTCTCTTCTTCTTCTTTTTTTTTCTTCTTCTGCTTCTTCGTCTCGTCATTTCTTCTTCTTCTTCTCGTTTTTCTTGTTTTCACAGTACTCCTCTTCCCAGGATTCGTTCATTGCTCCTTCCCTTCCAACTAAAAAAAAAAAAAAAAAAAGAACTGGGCCTTGCATAGATCCTGTTTCTGTTCTTATTTCTTTTATAGAAAAGGTATTGAGCTCTCATTTCCATCCAAATCAATCCGCAGAAGAGAAAGAAAAAAAAATCCCAAAGGCACACTCACTTTGAAATAGAGGAGAGGAGGCAGACCTGTTTTGAAACTGGGAAGGAGGAGTAGGTAGGAGAGGACAGAGGGTAGGCGACAGGGGATTGGGGAGGGGGGGGGAGATAGACCTTCTGACGTCAAAGAAAACTGAAAGTTATGGTGATTTTTTGTGGGAACAGTCGAGGACAGGTAGCGGCGGGTTTTTCCTGTTGACACTCCTGCTGTGGCAATTTCCTGTAAGCCTGTCGTCCTCGACTCGGCTGTAAACTACATCATTTGATTGGAGAGCTGACGGTTTTTAGGGCCGTAACGTGGTTTTCAAAAGCGGGCCGGTTGTAAGGCGCACGATTGGGCGACTCCTGTGTGGTTGGTTGCTGGGGTTGATTTATGAGGCAGTTCTCCTTAGCAGTGACCATGTCCTTGTCGTGTCGTTTCTCACTTCGCTCACTTTCCTGACCATGAAGCTCTGCATTGAGCAATTCACCGTCACGACGTCCATCGGCAAACACCAGTCATTTGTTCCCATCAGATGACAGGGGTTTCTCTCTCTCTCTCTCTCGTTTAGCCAAGAATTGCCACAAGAGAGAAACCGTCAAACATATATATCCCCCTGCTCAGATCTGAAACCCAAAATTAACGATTATGTCAGAGACCTCTGGCAGGAGGTTTGGAATCCCACAGACAGATAACAAACTCTTTAAGATCCGTCCAAACCTTAAGGAGTTCCCCTCTCATCTTCGCTGGTGGTCGTAAAGAAGAAACAGTTCTGTGCCGGCTGCACACCGGCCATTCGTATTTTACCCATTCCAAACCTTTTAAAGAGTGAAGAAGCTCCGTGGTGCATTCCATGTCATGCGCCACTCACAATGAAACAGTTCTTTTAGAGTTTGGGACTTGCACGATGTGAGACACAAACATTTTACGGTGGATTCCATGAAAACCTTGTTCAGAGATGCCCCACCTGACCGATCTTTGTGTTCTTGAAAGAGATTAACATTTTTCATCGGATCTGAGATTTTACAGTGGAATGATTTTTAACAAACTTCCGAATGGTTTTTCGATGTATTTTAAAGAATTGGTGAATGAATGACTTGTGAGTTGATTTTAACGTGGTGACAGCCCTGATGGGGCCCTTTGCGGTGGGCTGGGCTATAAGCAACATTATCTTCTCTCTCTCTCTCTCTTCTCTCTCTCTCCTCTCTCCTCTCTCCTCTCTCCTCCTCTCTCTCCTCCTCTCTCTTCAGGGGGGGGGGGGGGGGGGGAGAAAGAGCGATGTAAAAAAGACCTGTATTTTAGACACGAAACATCAATATCGTTTTATGTTAGTGAACACACACACCAAACGCACACGCACACAGAAACGTATAAATGCCAACCTGACTCACTTTCGCCCCTCAACCAGTTTCGGGCGAAAGTGACCCAGGATTGCATTTATACGTTCTCTGACAAGTAAGACTTCAATAACCAAAAAATAACGATTACTACAAACAAACATGCTGTGAGGGTTATCCGTTTTCAATACTAATTACTAAACTTGTCAGATTTCAGTTTTTGTTTAATCCTGTGTTTTTCCTGATCGTTTTTCAATAACACATTTCACGCAAACATTCTTCAAATGAGTCCTCTGTCTTTCATGTGAAATAACACTACAGTCTTTAACTTTTCTCTAAATCTTTAAAACGAGTTATATTTTGGCATAAAAATCCACACACTTATCCTGGAATGTCTTCCACTGAAAGCAAGTTTTGATAAAGTGTTTCTCTTTTAACTATGTCTCTTTCTGCCGAACAGTCGTCTATAATAAATAGTGTCTGCGTTCCTTCAAACAGTCTATAAAACTGTTCTAAACACTCACTCAGTTTATTGCTAGGATCAACAAAAAATATGTCATCATCTTCCTATAAACCTTCTAACATGATATGCTTTGTTCCATTTAAGTGTTGGCAGAAAATTACAATAGATCAAAATTATAACGATAAACTGTTTGTAACAGGTCGAGGATAAATATTGTTTTTTTCCCCAACCAGTCCGCCCACAAATCAAAAGACAATGAGGGGGTTTTTGTCATAAAGTTTAACTGCTCCCTAGTTTTAAACAGAACTTAAAACTAATCCAGTTATTATTTTTTATCATACTCTCTGTCAAAACTTGTTCATATAAAAAACCCTATAAGGCCTAAATGTGTAAGATTAATCCAATTCAGTTCTGTAAGATTGTTTCTATTTAAGTTAACAGTGATTTTGTTTTCTTGTTGTTATAACCTTAATATCCTCACCATTGTGAAGAACGACGATGGTAACTGTAAGGCTTTAACGTCTAAGTTTTTGCCAGCTAATATTAATTCCTTTTATAAGGTCGTCACTAACGCCCCACCCAAACCCCCTCCCTCTCCACTCTTTAAAGACAGAAATTTCAAAATATCATTGTGAACGTGTCTCCTAAAATTTTTTGCTTGGAAAGAACTGTAATTTTGTAGAAGCTTTTTTTACAACTGTTTCTTTTCTGTGGAGGATGTACTGTTTTTTCCCATACGGCGTTATTTCAATTTCTTTCCCGACTATTGTCGTCCGACATAAGACTTACATGTAAAGGGCCAGAGTTGAATGCTTTTCTGGGAAACTTTTTTGACGGCTAAAAAAATGTAAATGGGCTTATGAATTCAAATTTTAGTCCCATTCTAAATATGGGGTTTTAAGTGCCATTGAGGTCAGGTTTTTCGAACTATTTATTCATACTGGCCAACATTATTTGCCTCAATTGCGCAGGTTGTTCTAGTTTAGAAACTTTTGCTGTCGCCAACCTCTTTGCGTTTTTAATCACCATCTTTAGTGTACTCAAAACCATACAAAGCGCCCCATCTCACCGTTCTGTTCAAAGTCCGCAACGTCTGCAAGGTCTTTAATTCTAAAGTTATACACCTCACAGGAGCTAATGTAACTCCCGATTCTTCTGGCCCACGCGACATTATTTTTTAGTAGCGTATTATTTTATTTCTAAAACAATGTGTAGGTTATCGCATTTTACAACTTTCCTGCTTTGTCTTTGATTTTTATATTAAATGATCCGACCCCTCCCACAAACTAATCTTTTTAAACTGTAAAATTAGGGAATTGTATAATTTCATAATCGCAATATGCAGCTTTCCCTGATGGAAGAGCTCTTAAAACAGTTGAGGGCCTTCCGTCATATAAGTTTTCATCAGTGCTCAGCTCATCCAAATGAACATAGAGTAATGAATGTAATGCAAGATCGAGCGGACTTTCCCCCTCATAAGTAGTTTTGGTTGGTGTAACTCTAAATTTATAATTGTTAGCTGTAAAGCCTAACATTTTAGCTAGCTCTTTAATCAAAATAGTAACCTCCTTCTTCTTCAGGCTTGAATGTTAACATTGTTTTTAGATTTGCAATTGTTAAGTTTGAGAGTAATGTCAAAGTTACTCATTGCTTCTTTAGCGAGCAAAACCCGTAATAACCATCAGGTATTGTTAACTCGCTAACTTTGGTCCCTGTTTTGTCAACTTTAGAACCGTATATTCTCCTTGGCTTCGCTTATATTAAACCATACGACTTGTAAAATATTTCATGAAGTGCAGCCATTTTGGCTCCGCATTCGTTATCAATAGCATGTTCTAAAAACGAAGGCCGGTCTTGGGTTTTATGTTACAAACATTTTTTTAAACGAAATAAAAATGAGTGCATTCAAATATACTGGTGCAAAATATTCTGTTGGGCCGCACTACAATCTTAAAAATATAGCAACTGATACTCTTGACATTGCTGTGACCCAGACTGCCTCTTTTCATAAAAAGGTGAGTACTCCATTGAAGAGCTATCTTAACCCCCCTATTGAAAACGACCACATCAAGAAAGCGTGGTTTAGTCCATCCGATCGTTTTATCAAACCCGTTAAACTTTTCTGTGTTTTGCGCATCAAAGGGTGGGGTCGTATCCGATATTAAATCACCATGACCTTTGGTGAGGAGTGTACAGATTTCATTTTTTATTACACCTTTAGACGTATTTTTTACGAACGCAAGCGCCATTACCCAAAGAAAAAAAAGAACCATGGGTTTTAAAATCCCAAAAAAAAAAAGCGGGAACAAAATGGGCATAAAAGGGGCCCTTTTTTT
>JAFLJL010000902.1:0-62420 GCA_018398815.1 Conus ventricosus
TCGGTGGTGGGGGGTTATCCTGCAAAGTTACAAGGCGATGGGAAGATTTATTCATATTGGTGGCACGGTGATTAGCGTGAGTTAAACGGTGAAACTCTGCGTGTGGATAGGGTGCTTAGCCGCATTCCTAGCGGCATAGACTTGATATCGAACGCGCTGGTAATCTTAAATCGTGGTGTTCGGCGGAGAAGGTTTATTTTTAGCCACTTTACGCGGAACTGGAACGGTTTATTTTACAAAGCCTGCCGTTCTCACGTTTAGCTAACCGAGTGATTCAGTCCGCGGCTTCGGTGGTTCCAAAGGCGAGGGGTCAGTGCTCGGCGGCTTGGGTGATATGTTTGGGGATCGTAGTGTATTTTATTTGACTTGAACGTTTAGCTGCCGAGTTAAATGCAACACGAGTAACACTATTAACATTTAACGCTAAGGAACTGATTAAGGTCATTCCCGCGCAGGCGGTAACCTATCATCTATTGATTCTCTGGACTCTGCCTACGTGGGGAGTGACGATAGGATACTTGTTCAGAATTTCCCTAATTCTTTAAATAGAAATATTTTAAAAAAGTTTGATAAATAATGTCGAAAATTGGACCTGCCTGAACGACTAGGTAATATAGACGGTTAAATCAACCTCTATATACATAGAGTATTTGCGAGAAAACGATCATCTTATTCGTTAATCAAATACAATTTAATTAACTAATATGGAGCATTAATCATGCAATTTATGGCACTAATTTATGGTACCGAAGGCGTTGAGGATGTTGATATGCCAACTTTAATGCAGCAATATAAGGAATTTGGTGAAAATGCGGAGAAAGCAGGGTGTGTGGCAAGGTGATGGCAATGCACTGCAACCTGTATCCACCGCAACATCGGTCAGAGTCCGGGCGGCAAATCGAATATAACTGATGGGCCTTTCGCTGAAAACCAAGGAACAATTGGGCGGTTACTATATATGGACTGTGATGATCTGGATGAAGCGCTCAATGGGCGGCTCAATCCCCAGTGCGCGTGTTGGCATGTTGAAGTCAGACCTGTAATGGTTTTTGATTGATCACACTATTAAGCCCTGATTTAGCTAAATTTATCGCGCTGAATCAGGGCGCATTCTTGCTGCGCTGGTGGTAATCAGTCGTGATATCACTATGGCCGAAGATGCTTTGCAGGATGCTTTTACCCAGGCAATTGAAAATGGTCAGTCAATGGAGAGCCTGATAACAAAGTGGCATGGTTATTACTGTTGCTCGCAGACGTTTAATCGATAGTATTCGTAAACAAAGCCACCGCTCTTCCAGCAAATACAGCAGGCATTAGCGGATATGTACCAACAAATGATACAGAATGTGAAACCGATGCTGATATTCCGATGAGCGACTGCGATTAATCTTTAGTTGTTGCCATCCGGCGCTGGCGCAATATGCACAAGTTGCGTTAACGTTGAAAACGCTTTGTGGTTTAACGAGCAAAGAAATCGCACGCGCTTATCTAACTCAGAAGTCACAATGAATCAGCGCATTACACGTGCCAAACGTAAGATTCGAGATGCAGGATAAGTATTCTGTTCCAGAGGTGATGCACTTAAAGAGCGCTTGCCCTCAGTGCTTGCAACGATTTACCTGATCTACACGAGTCGTATAACGCTTATGCAGGGCAACATTGACGCGTGAGGATTTGGCCAACGAGGCTATTCGACTTGCTCGAGTGTTGCTTGACCTAATACCAAAGCCCAGTGTTGCAGGTTTGCTGGCGCTGAGCTTTTACATGACGCGCGCCGAGTAGCCCGCTGCACAAAAATTCAGGTATATATCCTTTGCAAGATCAAGACAGATCGCTTTGGGATCAAGCGAAAATTCGTGAAGGCACTCATTTGTATTAACGGCACTGACAAAGGCAAACCAGACAGCTATCAGATTGAAGCAGCAATCAGTTCACTTCATGCGGCTTCGCCAAGCTGGCACGAAACAGATGGCCACAAATTGAGCAATTATATTCAGTGCTTTATCAACTTAATCCATCGCCTATCGTTAGGCTGAATCTAAATGTTGCTAAAGCATATAGAGGTGAAGTGAGACAAGCTTATGAAACTGTGAAGCAGATGGAGGACGAACTGGCTGACTATCAGCCCTATTATGCAGCGATGGCTGAGCTTTCATCGATGCTTGATTTGTTTGAGGAATCGTTACGAAGTTATGACAAGGCCATGGCTTTGACCAGAATGAAGCTGAAAAACAATTTTTAATTACAAACGAGATCGTCTATATAAAAACAGATACTAATTTAAATTTTAGGTTCAGTCTACTATTCACCGATTGTCCTGCGCATTAAAATACGACTCCTATATCAATTCACGTGTTTGATATTACAAAGTCACGAGGATGATCGTTGATTGTTGTGGTCTCAATACAATTAGTTCTGACAGATAAGACATTGGTGTAGAATAGAATCACAATCATTAATAGACCGCATCATGCTCATTAAATTCACTACCAAATTTTATCCGGAAAATTGTTATTTTTCGGAATGTCGCAAAAGATTTACTCAAGTTTAATGGGTCACAGCGGTTACTGTTCAGCGCGATCAGCGCAGAGGATGTAGCCAGTTACCGTGATAAATTGATAAATGCGTTGAAAGATATTGACAACGCCAAATCCCGGATTCTGAGCAAACTGTGATCACGATGAACCTGCTATTGGTTTGACACAACGTGCCCAACCCCTGTTTGAACTTTTCGTGCTGCTATTGAAATGAAGATTCAGTAACCTGGGAAGAAGGTTAATGTTACAGCCCCAAACAATGAGTTGGTTTTAACAAATCTTCATGCGTTTCATCGCGCTTGGATGAGTTTGATGACGATCGTGCATAATGTCGATGTGATAATATTGGTAGCGTGGTACGAAATTTAAATTTCTTACACCTGACCATAGTATCGGGTTGAGGCCTTTGATGACCCGGATGTTGAGGGCGTCGCCTGTTTTTAAGTCGTGCGAAAAAGGAGGAGTCAGGGGCACTCTCGGTCTGGCAGAGAAACATCACAGGGATCAATAGACGTAAGCAGACAGGTCCGGTTAAATCAGCAAAACATTAAAAAAATGGACAACGTGTTTTTAGAGAAAGACGGCCCGTTGATTTTAAAAAACTACAGGTCGTCAGGTTTATTGACCCCGAGCGTAATACTATTGTTTATTTAGCCTATAGTGACAAGATAATTGATGGCTCCCCAGAAAATTCGATTGGGCAGTCAGTATCATGCCCTGGTCAGCCGGTTAGGTTCCACAACTAAAAAATGATTGAACAATAACTAAAGCTGGAGCTATTAGGGTGAAATTGGAAGTTGGCGGCTTTTTTTTGGTTTCATTTTTGCTGCTTTTAGATGTCTGGGCTATTGTCAAAGTGTTTGGCAGCAAAGCCTCGGATGGCTCCAAAGTGCTGTGGATCGTTATCATATTATTGTTGCCGGTTATTGGTTTCCTGGCGTGGTTATTTGTCGGGCCAAAAGCCAGATAGATGTATTAGCTGCATTACGTCAATGGTATATTACTTTAGAAATTCTGATTTACTGTTCATTGTTTGATGTCTTCACTGATCCTATTAGCACTGATTGGACTAATTGGTTTTTTGTGCCAGTGGCTTTTTCAATCATCATTGGCGCGGTTGTATTTCAAAGTTTAACGGGCCAGGCCGGCCGCAAAATTGCTTGAGGTTGCGTTACCCCAGGCCCACGGGGCAATGATTATCGGTGCTAATGAATTTTCAATCGCCGTGGCAAAAGCCTAGAATAAGGCAGATGTTGAAACCATTATTTGTGATTCTAACTGGGATAATATCAGCGCAGCCAGAATAGATGGATTGAATACGTATTATGGCAATCCCAGTTTGAACATGCGGTTATGCTTCTGAACTGTGTGCCCTACGGTTATATGTTGGGGCTATCCAATCATTTCGAATATAACGCCACTCATGCCTCAAATTCGTGAAGAATTCGGTGCCCGCAACGTTTCAGTTTGCCGCTAATCAATCTCCTGACCGCTTTCACAAACATGTCGTCAGTGAACGTTATGGTGGGCGGATATTATTTGCTAAAGATTTATCTCATTGGGCTATTAGTAAAAAACTAAGAGAAGGAGCGAGTGTGAAAGTTACCGAGCTCAGTCAAGATTATGATTATGAAAACTGGCTGGCAGACAATCATGACGCATATCCACTGTTCGTTCTCAAATTAATGGTGATTTGGTCTTCAATACCATCAATCCCCAATAACGGAGGATAAATTTTTTTATTTAACTGCTATCTCTGATCAAGAAGAATGAGGTTTAAGCCCCGATAATATCAGTTGCAGTCTGTTGAATAATCTCAGCAATAAGCTCGCAATCTTCCAAACTAAAGGTCAGTGGTATCCGCATATCACACAATTTGCTCAGCACCGCTTTGGTTTTGGGCAGATCAGGCTGTGACTCAATATACCGCCAGCTGTCATAGCGACTGGTGAAACCTTTGGGTTCATCGGCACCAAACCATTTTATTTCTACCCCACGTTTTGCACATTCATCAATAAAATTGCACAACTTTATCGGTGTTATCGACATCTAAAGAAAACTGAAATGAACTTGCGACGAAGTGTTCATCTTTGCAACGTTTTGGAACAATGATACCTTTTGCATTTTGTAACAACTCAGCCAAGACTTTATAGCGATCATTCCAGCGTTTGCAATTAGTGTCGAGTTGCTTGAGTTGAGCCCGTAAAATAGCGGCGCGTAAATTATCCATGCGGCCACTGTAGTTTGGTGTGTGGAGCTTGATTTTTCAAAGACTCAACATCCGGGCGAGCAATGTGTTTTTCATAAAGCATGTAAGAACCTGAATGAATAATAGCTTTTGTCATGGCTTCTGGGTCATCGGTAGTTAAGAAACCGCCTTCACCCGAGTTTAAATGTTTGTAGGTTTGTGTGCTAAAGCAGGCAATTTTTCCAAAGCGGGCCGCTTTTTTTGTCTTTCCAGCTTGCGCCCATGGTATGCGCACAGTCCTCAATCAAGATCAAATTGTTGCGCTTACAAATTTCAATGACTGCATTCATGTCGGCAATGTGGCCGCGCATGTGGGAAAGCATTAAATATTTAGCACTTGTAGATTTTGCTTTGCTTTCTAAATCAACAAGATCGATGGTTAATCCGCTTCGGTTTCAACCAAAACAGGTTATACCGCCAGCGTTGTGAATTGCACCCGGAACAGGTGCTAAAGTGAAAGCGTTGGTTAAAACAGGTTCGCCTGGTTGTAATCCCGCACTGCGCAAGGCAATAGTAAAGCATAGCCGCCCGAGGTGCAGGCCAGACAATATTTTGAGCCCTGATATTCAGCAAATTCTTTTTCTAATAAACAAGCATGGGAAATTCTCCCTTCGATCGTGTTATAGCGATGCAGGCGTCCACCTTGCATGACGCTGATGGCACTTTCAATTGCTTCGGCGGGTAAAGGTTCTTGCTGTGTGAAGGGTTTGGTAAAACGGCTAGTCATACCGCGTCTGTTCGTAAACTCCAACATCCCATTTGTTTATTGGGATAATATTTCCTTAAGCGCGCAGTCGCAGGCCCTGGCGTGTGCTTCTAAGTTCTCAATTTTTGATATGCCCGTCGAGTTTTTTCGCGTAGTCTAAGACGGTTTTTTCATCATTATTTATGATTTCATCGGGCATAGACTCAACAATAGTGACAATTTTCTCGTTCTGTTCCTCTGTGGTTTTACTTGGGGCTTTTATATGTTTCATTTAGCTGTGCTTTATCCATTAACAGGAATGACTAACGTTGGGACCTCTGAACGACGTAGCACGCGTTTTGCAATGCTACCGAGAAAAGTATGGCTAATGCCTTGTGCATGACCACCTAAAACGATTAAATCACAACCTAATTTTTTAGCCTGAATCAAAATCGCATCAGCTGGATAGGCTTCCATTACTTCGACGCTTTTGATTTGATCGCGTAGAGACTTATCTTCATCAGCAATAGATGCCCAGAATTTATCCTGGTTATCTTCCAGCTGTTTTCTGGCTGCGGCAGTACGATTGTGTAATGCATCATCACGCTGTTTATCGTCCATAATAAACATCATTAAAGTAGTTTTAGCCTGGTCAGAAAGCTCTTCGACAACATGCAGTACATGAATATCTGCACCGCTTTGTTTGGCTAAAGCAACCGCATGACGAAACGCATTACTAGAGTTTGCGGACAAATCTGTGGCATAGAGTATATTTTAAAACTTGGCAACATCTTGTTAATCTCTTTAAACGATCAAATTAATAGCCAAATAGCTTGGGCAGCCATAATGACAGTTGAGGGAAAAACGCGATAATAAAAATTGCGACAACATTAATTGCTGCAAATGGCAATGCACGAATTGAAATTTCTTTCAATTGAGATTTAGAAATCCCGGAAGCGATAAATAAATTTTTCTCCAGTGGCGGTGTTTGGAAGCCAATGCCAACGCACAAACCATGACCACACCAAAGTGAGTAGGATCGATACCAACCGTGTAAGCAACGGGCAGCATGACCGTGCCAAAATCAAAATGGTAGCCAGGGTTTCCATAACATGCCAACGAAAAGCAGGAAGAATATGAACATAGCCCAGATCAGGTAAATGTTTTCGGTCAAACTCAACATTGACTCTGCAATAATCGCGGGGATTTGATTTTCGACCAAGATTCGGCCAAAGACAGTGGCGGTGAATAAAATTAACACACACGGCCGGTTAGCCAGGTTGTTGTTTCTAAAGCACGATTCATGGCTTTTTAAGTCCAGCTCGTTAAGACGAACTTACCGACAATAATGGTGTAAAAGATGGCCACAATAGCCGCTTCTGTTGGGTGAAAAAACCGGAATAGATACCGCCCAGGATGACGATAGGTGCCATTAAAGCCCAAATACTGCGCCACGCTTCACAAAAAACATTTCTCAATGACCAACCTTCCGATGAGCCAGATATATCCGCGCTTTTTACACGAAATGTAATTTGCAATTAACAGACTTGTCGCAATGACGAAAGCAGGCAGGAAGCCGGCTAAGAATAATTTTGAAATAGAGACGCTGGCAAATTCACCGTGTTTTGCAATTGCTTCTGGCGGAGGAACTAAACCCAGTGCGGCAATCCCGAATATTTCCATTGGTATTGATGGTGGGATGACGATACCTAAACTACCTGATGATGCGGTTACTGCTGAAGCAAAGCCTTTATCATAACCGCGCTGGATCATTGCCGGGATCATTAGCATACCGACCGCAGCAGTGGTAGCCGGCCCCGAGCCTGAGATAGCACCGAAAAACAAACAACCCATGACTGTGGCTGCAGAAATTCCGCCAGTAAATGGACCGGCCATGCTTTCTGCAACATTAATAAGTCGCCTGGATAATCCGGCCGCTTCCATTAATGCACCCGCGAGTATAAATGCAGGCAATGCCATTAATGGGAATGAGCCGACTGAGTAAATGCGATTTGAACGAGCTTGATCGGGTTTTCACCCAGATACATATATGAAAACAATGACGCTACACCAGGGCAACGGTAATAGGTGCACCAATTCAATAGCAGTCCTAAAAAGGAGCCAAATAATACTAGAACGATAGAACCTTCCATAATTTTTCTCTTTAATGTCCTTTGTGTTCTTCCATATCGTGCTCGATTTCCTCGAGATCGACTTTATCTGGATCTCGCACATCGACACCTTTGACTAGCCTCAAGTAGTTGACCTGAATAATTCGGAATGTCATCAACGCAAAGGCAATTGGAAGAATTATATAAACCCATTTCATTTCAACACCTAAGGTTTGTGATTTCCAGAATTTATTCATTTTGTTAAAGACAAAATCAAACGCAAGATAGAAGAAATAGACATTAAAGAATATCCAGAATAAATCGGCAATGCCTTCAATAATATTGACAGCTCGTTTTGACAAGAACTTGAATTGAAACGTAACCCTGTTATGTGCACCCATTTTGGCGGCATAGCTGGCACCTAAGAATACAAACCAGACGAACATATACGTGGATAATTCTTCAATCCACGAAATTGATTGCCCAAATACCTCTCGAGAAATAATTTGAGTAAAAAGTAAACAAACGAATGTCGCCAGTAATATTCGGCAAATATAACTCTCGATGTTATTTAAAATATCCAGGAAATTCTTCATATTCCCTCCTCTTATGATATGAAGAGGTGTGCGACGCACACCTCTTAGGAAATGAACTAAAAGCTATTAATTACTCTACAGGGTCACGACCTAGAGCAGTTAAAACAGCATTCAATTTATCACACCGCCAATACTTTCATAGTACTTGGGCCATACTGCTTCGGTTGCTAATTTGATAAATTCCGCTTCATCATCAGCTGGGTCTTGAATTTCCATGCCTTTGGCAATTAAGTCTTCTTTGATCGAAGCTTCACTGTCACGAAGATGTTGGGCGCTGTGTAGAGTAGCGGCATTGCCAGCGGCCAGGATAGCTGCTTGGTCCTCTTCTGATAAATCTGGAAGATTGACTCAGAAACCATCAAAGGTTCGAGTGAGAAGATGTAACGAATGTTAGTGACATAGTCTTGAACTTCATAGAACTTCATTGAATGAACAGTCAAATAAGGATTGTCTTGTCCATCAACAACTTTTTGTTGCAAGCCTGTTAAGTTTCTGACCAAGCCATTGGTGTCGGATCAATTCCCCAGGCTTTATAGGTGTCGATCATGATTTCGTTTTTAGGAACACGAATGACCAGGCCTTGAAGATCCGCTACTGTAGATACGGGTTTTTTAGAGTTAGTCAGCACGCGAAAACCTGTGTAGGTCCAACCGATAATACGAACGCCGGCATCACGGATTGTATTTGCGACTAATTCTTCCCCGACAGGGCCCTGGGTTAATTTCTCAGCATCTTCCAGGCTTAAGATAACGTATGGAAGTGTGAATACACCCACAGTCGGTGAGAAAGGCGTTACATTGTTAATCGCAACTAGTGACATATCAATACGCCAATTGCTGCATCATTAACGGTGTCTTGTTCTGAGCCTAATTGGCCATTAACGAACAACTCAGCAGTATGTTCAGTATTTGCCTGTAGCTCTTCGACAAATTTCAAGCCCATGGCATGCTGTGCGCTACCAGCGGCATCACCAACAGCAATTTGAAATTCTTGGCATAAACTGCTGAACTTGCCATGGCAACTGAACCTGCTAATAAGGTTATTAAAGAAAGTTTTTAAACATAACGAAAGGCACTCCTTTTTGTGTGTTAGTTTTGTTTACAAAAATCAAGGTATTTAAAGTTATTAAAAATAATGGCTTTTTACCTACGGACAGGTGATATTACCGTCGTTTAAGCAAGTTTTAAAGCATTCTGAGTTAAATACCTTCATATACCCCGCGTATAATTTCAGGTTATAGCGATAGAATAGTTAAGGATAGGCCCAAATCTCAAATAACTAAGGGCCAGATAGTGACATGTAATTCGTTATGACAATTGCATCGGGCATCAGAGCACTTGCCCAGATCATTAATAAAATAAAAGTATAAAATAGCTGTTTTAGTCTACAGGACAGAAACCAATGTTTCGAATTAGACCAGCAAAAGGTATCGCTATCATTAAGATGAATCATCCGCCTGCAAATGCAATTGACGCCATTTTTTTATCAATGCTAAATAATGCAGTCGCTGAGCAAATCGAATCAGATTTAAGGCGATTATATTAACAGGCGAGGGCAGTATTTTTTTCCGCAGGTGTTGATTTGGTTCAGTTGTTAAAAGGTGGTACTGAGTATATTCGTGATTTTCTGGCTAATCTTGAACAAATGCTGGAAACATTATTTTTCTGTCCAAAACCTGTTGTCGCTGCGATTAACGGTCATGCGATTGCGGGCGGATGTGTAATTGCCTGTTGCGCAGATGTACGCATGATGTCAGCAGGTAAATTCAGAATCGGTGTGCCTGAACTTCGTGTGGGTGTACCGTTTCCGGTAATCATTATGGAATTAATGCGAGCCAAGGTGAAAAAGTGCCTATTTCGAGGAGATTATGTTAGGTGGAGCAACTTATGCAGCAGAGGGCGCGTTGCAAAGGGGTTTGGTTGATGAAATCCTCACAAGTGAGGATTTAATGCAGAAAGCGATTGCCACGGCTGAATCATTGGCCTCCATTCGACCAGAAATTTATGCGTTTACTAAGCTGCAGATTCGCCAATCTGTACGCACTGCGATTGATCGAAATGCAACAGATTATGCTAGCCAATCAAGGCATCCTGGAATCAGCGCAAACTCAGCAAGCGATTAGTGGTTATGTGGAAAAGACATTTAAAAAATGATCAAGCTTTTCTAAACACAAAAATTCAGTTAATATAAATCTGTCTAGTTTGCGGAACAAAATTAATAATTGCAAACAGACTACAGAACCTAAAAACCCAAAAAGGAGAGACCATGCGTAAACTATCAAAGCTATTTGTCACTATAACCACAATCATAATGATTGCAGTATCTGTCCTAAGTCCAGTCGCCCAAGCCGGTATGATCGAGACTAAATCAGCACTGACAACACAACAGCGTTCGCTCATGCTGGAAGAAACCCAACGATATTTATTAGAGGAAGATGTCAGCCAGACTCTGGTCGATTTGGGTGTGGATCAGCAGTCTGTCATCGACCGGTTAACCAGCCTGACTGATAGTGAGCTACTAATTTTGTCGCAAAAAAATTAATAAGGCACCTGCAGGTGCCGGTGCATTGGGGTCATTGGGGTGGTTTTTCTGGTGTTGTTGTTGCTGGAACTGGTCGGGGTGACTGACGTATTTAAAAAACTCTGAGGAGATAACCATGATCAGGATTTTATTATTGGTGCTAATCACATTGTCAGGGTGTGTTGTCCAACAGCCGCTGCATCACCCTGTGATTGATAAAGTAACTTTAATAGAGAGAGAATCAGTTTATTTGGCTAAAACACCTTTTTTCCACAACAAGAATACCAATGTGGGCCGGCAGCATTGGCAACATTGCTAAATAATAGCGGCGTGTCTGTCCACGCCGAGGATTTGGTATCCAAAGTATATATACCTGAGCGTAAGGGATCACTGCAAATTGAAATGTTGGCTGCCAGCCGTCAGTACCAACGCATTCCTTATCAGATCGATCCAACGCTGGATGCAATGCTTGATGAGTTGTATGCAAATCGACCGGTCTTAGTGCTGCAGATCTTGGATTCCAAACTAAACCATTCTGGCATTATGCGGTGGTAGTGGTTATCTGCCTCAGAGTGATGAGATTATTTTACGCTCGGGTGTAGATGCGGATAAACGCATGGATGTTGAGAAATTTCTCAAGACCTGGCAACGAGCTCAAAACTGGGCATTCGTTTTGTTGGACATCAATGAATTACCGGCGAATCCTGATTTCGAACGTTATTTTGAGTCAGTAGTGGGCATGGAGCAAGTGCTTGATGCAGAACAAATGATTGCACTCTATGAGTACACCAATCGCCAATTTCCAGCGCAGACCATGGTTGCTTTTGGTTTGGCAAATGCATACAGCAGAACAGGACGTTTATCTCATGCCGCCGCAGAATATAAAGCGCATATTAACAATTGACGCAGAGCACGTAGCAGCTGCAAATAATCTGGCATTAACCTTACAGGAATTATCTTGTGGCAGTGAAGCACGTAAAATGGCTGAAAAAGCGGTCTTGTTGTCGCAACGCAGTGGCAAGTTTATTGCGGAGAGCCAGGATACACTACGAACCATAATGAGTGAGCAGCAGAGTGAGCAAGTTTCCGGCCAATGCCAGATTGAAAATCAAATCACCAGTATTTATTCGGATCAATAAAACGAATTAGTCATTTATATCAGGTGGAATGAGCACAAAATTCCCCACATGCTTTTTTTCTAAAAACTCTTTTTGTGCTTGCACGATTTGTTCCAGCGCAAACGTTTTGGCCAACAGAGGACGAATCTCACCGCGTTCAATATAAAAACCAGGTTCGGGAAAACCGGTTCATCCCAGGCGGTACAACCGATCATGTTAATGTCTTTTAAATAAAAGTCACGCATGTCGAGAGTGACGACTGGGCCAGCGATGCGCCGGAAGATACATAACGACCGCCGCGTTTTAGGCCTTTTAGCATCGCCGGAAAATTTGGCCCAGCCACGTTATCAATTACAACATCAACGGAGTTTTCGCCTAACCCAGCGATAATGTCATCGTCTCGAGATAAAACCTGATCGGCACCGAGACTTTTAATCGCTGCAAATTTGGATTTGCTGGCGATAGCAGTGACTTTAGCACCGCGACGTTTGACCAATTGCACAGTCGCTGAACCCACGCCGCCGGAGGCACCGGTGACTAAAACGTGATCTTTGTCACTTACCTGAGCGCGATGTACCATATTTTCGGAGGTGCCGTATGCACACGGGATAGTAGCCAGCTCGGCATCCGCCCAATCACAATCGACTGGAAACACTTCAGATTCAGGTACTTTGACATATTGCGCGAACGCACCATCAAAATCAGAGGCCATCCAGACATTTTCCAGTGAATCAAAGCCATCGACGCGCATACAGGCGCGCACTAAACACTCGGTGTCCAATTAATGACTGATCATTATCTGATTCGACCTTAATCACCCGGCCACAACAATCAGTACCTTGAATCAATGGAAAAGGAGTGGCTTTGTTCCAGCCACCATCAACTTTTGGCTCGCCGCTTGTTCCTGCTCATCAGAGGTCGATGCTGTGCTGGTATCAACCGTAGATGAATACCAACCCAGGCGAGTATTGATTTCAGTATTATTTACACCTGCTCCCAAGACCTGGATTAATACTTCATTTCGATCCAACGCAGGAATTGGTACATCTTTATAGACCAGTTTGTCGTAGCCACCGTTACCAGTAGTAACGACAGCCAACATAGTTGAATTCATGACAGCGCTACATAGGCCCAGTAATGCGCCGGGCTGTCATCAGTGTAAGGCTTATTTTTATTAACCCTAAGCAGTTTAGTTTTCTTTGTCGTTTCCAGTTGATCGCTGACTTGCTGATAATTTGAGTTGTCATAATAAGCCAGTCGGGTACTGACGATAATAAGCCCGCCGGGTTTGGTCATATCTATCATTTGATTGAGTGCTTCGGGATCAACGTGACCCGGTGTAAACACCCCTACACTCAAGCTGACATCATATGCATCCTTCCAGTCTGGATTAATGGGTTGGTTAATATCGATATCCGCAGTGAGATCCTTGTAAATGCCAAGTTTATCAGCTTCCAAGGTCATTTCTAATGAAATGTCGCAGCCGTCAATATTGGTATAGCCATGATTAGCCAAAGTTTTCCCCATTAATCCGGTGCCACAACCGACATCCATTATTTTCAGGTTTCTATCAGCAATATCAATAGTTACAAAATCAGATTCTGGCAGGGAAGTAAATAAAGCAAATGTGCTGTCACAGGCCGAATAGTGAATGCTGGATGTATCTTTGTTGTAGTCACGGGCCCAGTCTGCATAAAAATCCCTGATGGCCTCTTCTGATCCATCCAATTGGAAAGCTTCTTTGACTTTAGGGTGGCGTTTTTTGTGGCTCATGCTCATTTCTCGGTCTGCTGACTAAATGATACATGATTTATTTTGGGGTTTGAATTTTTGAATTAGTTTTTAATTAACTTTCTCGGTGCCTTTATAGATTGATAAGGGCGTTACATTTCCTGGTCATCAAAACCTTGAACGACATAACTTTCCGCTTCTGTGCCAACTTCCATGCCTAATGATTCAAATGGCATCCCCGGAACCGCGATGCCTTTGAGATCCGGTTTGGTTTCTAGTAATTCATCAATTGCATCAAGTGGTACATGACCTTCGACTACATAACCCTCAACAAAGGCAGTATGACACGCGCCTAGGTGAGCAGGTAAACCTGCCTCTAATTTTTTTGATTAAGATCTACCGGGTTTTGATTATGGATGGTTACATTGTGTCCGGCTTGTTCAAGCGCATCCACCCATTTTTGACAGCAGCCACAGGTTGGCGATTTGAATATTTCAAAATCGGCTGACCAGGCTGTAGCGCCGGTAATAAATAGAAAAAATGTGAGCAGAATTTTCATTTAAAGCACCAGTTATTTTGAGTAAGGTTTAAACGCTAGTGACAACTCTTATTGAACTTTTTAAGTCGCCAATAGTTATACGGCCAGGGCGCTAAAAAGCCTGCCATAAGCATGATGGGAATGACCCACCAGGTTAAAAGGGCACCTCCGGTTAACCACCATCAACCAGATTCATACTGATTTCCATGGCCAACATGGAGATAAAACTCATACCGATTGCCGTTTTAAAGGCACGGCTCCAGTCGAAACCGCCGCGTTTGAGAATAACGGTTTCGAGCATAATACTAGTCAGTAAGCCGTTAATAATGGCCAGTGTCATGATCCAGAGTGTCGGCCGGGGAATGCCCGATAGTTGAAAAAAGGCAATGGTGCCGAAATCACCGATTGAACAGCCGATTAAGCACCATAAGGTATTATAGGCACTGCGCCCCCAAACCGATAAATCTGTCCAGAATCCCGTTACCACAGTATCCTGGGATGTTTCATTTGGCTGATTTGTGCTACCGTGGCAGCAGCTGTGATTTTGCTCAACTTGTTCCATGTGCGCTATAATTAACCCCTGTAACGATTACAGGGTCTAAGCTATGCGTATCGGACAGTTAGCCAGTAAAACCGGCACTTCGGTCGAACTAATTCGTATTATGAAAAAATCGGACTATTAAGCAAGCCGTCCAGAAGTGCCAGTGATCAGCGTATATATGAGGCCTCACATTTAAATCAGTTGAAAGTCATTCGACAGTTAAGAGCGCTGGATTTTAGCCTGAAGGAGATTGGCCTGTTGTTTGAATACCAAACTGATCCAACACATCATACTAAAAAGGAAGTTAAAACGTTAGTAAATCAGCATGTGGGTAAACTTGATGAACTGCTTAAAAATATAACTACGACCCGTAATTATCTTTTACAACTCAAGGATAAATGTGACGGCAGTGACGAGTCAGCAAGCACTCCCCGATTCTTGAAGATCTAGTCATACGCAGTTGATGTTAAGGGTTAAACCCGGATTATGCAATAAAACTCTATTCCGATAAAAAACTGCTTCAATCTCAAGCACGTTCTCAGGAATTTGTCCTCACCATAGGGTGGCTATGGTATCGGCTAAATTCCCTGCGAGCGCGCTTGATCTTATTGCATTTTTTCCTCTCATGACGAATTCCATTGAATAGTCCGGGTTTAACTTTTTTAACTCGAATAATGCTGCTCATACCGCTGATTTGATGTTCGAGTATGTGACAGTGAAACATGCAGTCACCCGGATTATCGGCAACAAACGCCATCTCAATGGTCTCGTCAGGCATTACATTAACGGTGTCTTGCCATTGCCGGTATTTGGTTGGTTTGCTATTACGGCTTAGCACTCTAAACGCATAGCCATGCAAATGCATTGGGTGACTGAAAAGCCGTATCATTTGTTATCTTCAATAGACAGGTTTGGCCTAACTTCAGTGAAATTAACGGCTCAAGTTTATGGCCGGCACCGACAATGTCATTCATGGCCCAGACCATCCTTGTTGTACTAGTTGGCGAATTGTTTGGCGCTTTCCTCTTAATATAGCACTGCGCATTCCGCCCATGGCGCCACCTGCCAGTACTACATCGTGAACGACTGGATTAGAAAGATCGGGTTCGGCATGGTATTGGCTGCTAATTCGATTGGTTTTGCTAATGGTCGTGCTCTTATTGGTGGTTGATCTGAACAATTGAATGAAATACATTATTCACCCGCCTTCGGTAGGCATGGTCAGAAATAGAAACCCGGCTCGCAGGTTTGATCATCATATCAATGATCAAGTCTATTCGCGTTGCGGCGGCTAAATCGACCTGACCATCTTCTGGTTGGGAGGTGCCACTGGCTGCCCGTCGATAGCAATGACGTGAGCTGATAATGAAGAAAAATCAAGTGAAAAGCTGCGCGCATTAGCTGCATTTATCAGTCGTAATCGAATTCTGTCGCCACTTCTGACAATAAATTTGGGATTCACTCGTCCATTTACAGTCACAGTATTACCAATACGACCCGCATGAGAACGATCATGGCCATTAGTGAAATATATTTTGAATCTTGAGGTTTTTATCTAAGCGCCAGTCATCAAGCATTAAGACAAATTCTTTATCAACTTGAATTGGGTTTGTTTCTTCGATAATCAATGGACCATAGAGTCCACGGCCAATTTGTTCAGCGCTATTAAAATGTGGGTGATACCAGTAAGTGCCGGCATCAGGAAGATCAAATTCGTAAAGAAAAGATTCATCCGATTCAATCGGAGCTTGTGTTAGTTCAGGAACACCATCCATGTTATTGGGCAGTCGGATGCCGTGGCAGTGCAATGTGGTGGCTTGTGTTAATTTATTATTAACCTGAATTTTAAGTTTTTCACCTTGTTTGGCCCGGGTTTGTGGGCCGGGTGATAATCCGTTGTAACTCCATATGGGTGAGCGTGGATAAGGAGCCCCTAAAAAATAAGCATCAGCATTAGCTGTTGTTAGGGTAAAAGAATCTGCGTCTAAGCTTTTTGCAAATGCATTGCTTAAAGAACTATGATTTCCAATTGCCACTAAGCCAGATGCTAAAAAAGATCGCCTGTCCATGGTTAATAGTTTAACCTTTTTTCCAAGGTTATTACGTTCAGGCTGAGCCTTATAAATAACGGTAACAAATGTTAGATTAATACTTAAATTTATATAGATGAAATCACTTGCAGCAAATCCAGTTCGATAATCAGTTTTTAGAACATCTACCTGCCGACCCAGAGGTTAAAAATTTTGTGCGTCAGGTTCATGAGGCTTGTTATTCCAAAGTCGAACCAATAAAGGTGAGGAATCCTGAGCTGGTTGCGTATTCGAGCGAAATGGCTGAACAGCTTGGCTTTGAACAAGCGTTTTGTCGATCAGATGAATTCGTGCAGATTTTTTCTGGCAACAAGCAGTTTGAAGGTATGCAGCCTTACGCGATGTGTTATGGCGGTCACCAGTTTGGTAACTGGGCTGGACAATTAGGGGATGGTCGCGCGATTAATCTGGGTGAGCTGGTTAACTCAAACGGTGAACGATTTATATTACAGCTCAAAGGCGCCGGCCCAACACCCTATTCACGTTCGGCAGATGGGTTGGCTGTTTTACGATCCTCGATCCGTGAATTTTTATGCTCCGAAGCCATGCATCATTTGGGCGTGCCAACTACAAGAGCGCTAAGCGTTGTCTTGACTGGAGAACAAGTGATGCGTGACATGTTTTATGACGGCAACCCTGAGCCCGAGCCGGGTGCGATAGTCTGTCGCGTTTCACCGACATTTACCCGGTTTGGCAGTTTTGAACTCTTCGCTTCACGTGGCGAAACTGAAGTTCTAAAGCAATTGGTTGATTACACTATTGCTACTGATTTTCCGCATTTAGGTAAACCTGGTGCTGAAAACCTATCTCAGTTGGTTTAATGAAGTCTGCGAGCGCACAGCAACGCTGATGGTAAATTGGATGCGTGTGGGCTTTGTCCATGGTGTCATGAATACCGATAATATGTCGATCACTGGATTGACGATTGATTATGGGCCTTATGGCTGGCTGGAAAATTATGATCCGGACTGGACGCCGAACACCACCGATGCGCAGGGTAAGCGTTATCGATATGGGCAGCAGGCACAGATCGCGCAATGGAATTTATTTAAACTGGCCAATGCCATTTATCCTTTGATTCAGCAGGCAGAGCCATTGCAGGAAATTCTCAATAACTATGCAGAATTTTATAACTCATCCTGGCAGCAAATGATGACCAAGAAACTTGGTTTGAGTGAATTTAAAGGCGAAGCCGATGAAGTTCTGATTATGGACTTGCTCAATATACTGAAGCTGGTTTGAAACGGACACGACAATTTTTTTCGCAAGCTTGTTTATCTGGATATAAATAATCAGGGAATAACTGACGATATGTTGTTGAAACCTTTACTGGATGCCTATTATGTTGAAGATCAATTAACCGATAGTTATAAATCAAAAATGACGGATTGGCTACGCCGCTACCGACAACGTTTAGACAATAAACGAATACTCGAACGCTGACGGGGCTAAATTAATGAATTCCGTCAATCCTAAGTATGTAATGCGAAATTATTTGGCTCAATTGGCGATTGATAAATCCACCGAAGGTGATCACTCGTTGGTCAATGAGTTGTTGGATGTGATGCGTCGACCCTATGATGAACAACCTGAGAAACAAGAATTAGCTGAAAAAAGACCGAATTGGGCCAGGCATCGGCCGGGATGTTCAATGCTTTCTTGTAGTTCCTGAATCATCTTTTGATCTTAAACTTCGTTTTCAATTTGCTCAGATATTTTCGGTTAAAATAACCCAGTCCTCCACCTAGAATTAAAGCAATTCCGATTTTTCTGGCATCTTCCTTTAGTGCAATCAAATCAAACTTTATTACATCCTTGTATCAAGTTCCTTGAGTTAGTTAATTTAGAGAGCTAATTTTACAATCTTTTGATCACAGATTCCTTAGGCAAATATCCGCTACAAAATAGCGGCTGTCATGACAATATTAAAGCCAACTATCGATTTTAGTAACATTAAAATCTGCTTTCTCATCTCAAGGTCACGAATTCTTCTGACGCGGTTGGGTGTATCGCTACGGTGCGATAAAAAATCGCTTTAGTTGCCCCCAAATGCGCACGGCGACAGCGAAGCCCTGGACCATTTCATCGGCTGCTTCACCACAAATGTGACAGCCAACCACTTTTTCGTTTTTTCCAGCAGTGACTAATTTCACTAGAGTAGGTTGCTTATGTTCCAGTAATGCATAGTGCATATTGACGAAACGGCTACAAAAAACCCTTTTATCTTATCAGCACCGAATTCAGTTACAGCCTGATGTTCGGCCATGCCAACCGTGCCAATGGTGGGTGAGAGAAAATAAGGGTTGGAATGTTTTCGTACTCTAACCTGGCATCAGCTTTGTTATTAAACAGACGTTCTGAAAGTTGGCGGCCTGCTGCTATGGCAACTGGAGTCAACTGCGCGCGGCCACTGACATCACCAACGGCATAGATACCTTCGACACTGGTATTTTGAAATAAGTTGTTATCGAAAAAAACCTTTGTCATCAAGCTTTACACCTGCCGCATCCAGCTCAAGTCCATAGGTGTTGGGTTTTCGGCCGATGGCCATAATTAACTGCATCAAAACCATTGTCCTGAGTTTCGTTGTAGTGTACGGAAATTTTATTGTCAGCGGTTCTGCTGAAACCCGTTGGTTCACTTTGAGTCTTAATGGTGGTGCCATGTTCTTGCATCAACGCCATCACATGTTCGGCAATCTCATGGTCGAATTCACGCAATAACTTGTCTTTTCGTAAGAATTGCGTAACGTCGCTGCCCAGGCTGTTTAATACACCTGCCAGTTCGGTGGCGATATAACCTGCGCCAACAACCGCGACTTTTTTTAGGTTGTTGTTCTAGTTCGAAAAACCCATCGCTGGAAATTGTATGTTCAATGCCTGGTAAGTCCGGCATCCAGGATGGCCCCCGGTTGCAATTAAAATATGCTCGGCGCTATAAGCGTTTGCTATCAGCTTCTAATTCATTGCTGCTGATAAATTTTGCATTAGCCTTGATATGTTTTAACCTTCGAATTCTCAAGATTGTTGGCATAAATCCCCTTTAGGCGCTGTACATTAAGCATCACGTTTGGACTTGACACTTGACCAGTCAAATCCATTTTGCGAAATACTGAAACCATAATCATTGGCCTGGCCCAACATTTGGGCCATATGTGCGGTATTCCCACATTACTTTTTTGGGAACACAACCTACGTTTACACAGGTGCCGCCTAAAGGCTTAGGCTCAAAAACAGCGACTTTAGCGCCATATTCAGCTGCGCGCCGGGCTGAAGCGATTCCACCGGAACCGCCACCAATTACGAGATAATCAAAATGTTGGGTCATACTTTATAAACTATGAATAAATGATCTAAGATAGAGCAACACATTTTACCTTGAAAATAAAATGAAACGATATGCCAGTTTTGTTAGCTTGTTAGTACTTTGTGCAAGCATAGAAGCAAAATATATTTTCGTTCTCAGACTCGGGTTTGACCGGCTGGAGGGAAAAAAAGTTTCTCTGGTTACACTCAATATCGATTAATCAACGAAGGCAATACTGCAGTTGTCCATGCACAGGCAAACTCAAACGGCTTCAGGGCTGTTCAATAAGAGACAAATTAATCTAGAACAAACGCCGTTGGTGAGCTGGAGCTGGAAAATCAAACAAACTGGCCTTGGTAATGATGAAAAAGCCAAATCAGGCGATGATTATCCGGTACGTTTATACGTGGTCGTTAAAGGCGAGCCTTACTTTTGGAATAATTATATCTTGATTTACGTTTGGTCAAATCAGGCCGATCTGAATAGTAACTGGGAAAATCCATTTGCATCACAGTTCCGGCATCTGGCCGTAGAGTCAGGTGAAACACATGCTGGACAATGGAGAAAGTATTCCAGGAATGTCGTCGATGATTTTAATCAGGCATTTGGATTTAAGCCCAAGATTGTTGATGCCATTGCTATAATGACAGACGGTGATAATTCCAAGCAAAAATTTGAGGCTTGGTACGGCGATATAGAATTCATCAAAGGAGAATAGAATGACCGAGATAGCGAAACCAACTGTTTTTATCGATAACGAGATAACCCGCGTCACCGAATGGCGCTTCGCCCCTAATGCTGCGACGGGCTTGCATAAGCATGAATATGATTATTCAGTTGTGCCAATGACAACAGGTAAGTTGAAATTACTGAGTAAAGCAGGAGAACAAACCGCTGAGCTAGTAACCGGCGTTCCTTATTTTAAATCACAAGGAGTTGAGCACGATGTGATCAACATCAATGATCATGAGTTCGTGTTCATCGAAACTGAATTTAAATCAGATGGACCTAAATGAATTCCGATGTGCCGTGGTAAAATAGACAAACTGTTAATGTAGACAGATGCCGAAATGAGTAAGCGCCGATTAACCACCAAGTCCGTTTTTGTCCAGCTATTTCTAGTGTTATTGGCCTTAACGCTGGTTTTGTTGGCAAAAAGATTTTTTTATAACTTATACTTTAGCCAGAATCAAAGCCGGATCGGGCTTGTTATTAATATCGCCATCGCTGTTCTTTTCACTTTAGGTATCATCAGAGTCTGCGCGTTATTGATGTTTTATCAGCGTGAGATCGATAATACCAATTTGTTCAGCAGTAAGCTTTGGGACAATGAGGCCGTTAATCTTTCGATGTCAAAGACGTCGATGGTTGCCCAGCGCTACGATGCTTTCTTGCAATCCAAGCGCTTAAAAGCCCCCATAAATCATAGTGCCTTGCTTCGGTGACTGTCGCCGATGAGTCGAGTCGGTTGGGATTCCAAAATTGTAAACAATGTGCTGATTCTTACCGGTGTATTCGGAACCATTGTGTCCTTGTCAATTGCTTTGCTGGGCGCATCAAGCATGATCGGCTCGACCACTGAGATTGGAGGGCTTGGAACGGTGATTCAAGGCATGTCGCCCTGCCTTGCCGACAACCATGACGGCTATTATCGCGTTTTTTATTTTCACTTATTTTTATCAATGCCTGACTGATATTCAAACCAAAACTGCATCAGTCGGCTTGAATACGTTACCACGACTCAAATCGGCCCATGTTTCATACCGAACCTGATGCCATGGTTAAAGACAATTCTGATTAATCCTTCTTTGTCTGAAGTTGTTGAAAAGCTTAAAGAACAACACGAGCAATTCCTGGAAACAAATGCTAGCATAGAAAAAAATGTGGCTGAATTGTCTTCTCGTGTGAACGTTTTCGACTAAGGGTTTTGAAAAAATTTTTCATTTACAACCGAAGGTTTCAAAATTGTCGCAGCGGGATAGGTAGATGGCAGCATAAACAAAGTTTTTGTTGATCTTCGCACTTCCAGTTTAAAAATGCCGGCACCCACACCGACGATGGGTGTGGCCATCGTTTACCGACAATAAATGACCGTTGTGGTGATGTTTTTTTTTAATGTCCTTGGGGTCATTTTGCTGCGTAAACGTTGAGGGTTAAATCCCGAGCGGGAGTCAACTCGCCTGGCAGAGCTAAAGCCTGGGAAAAATGTTGAGCTTGAAAGTGCGATCAGTAATTTTGAAACAAAGAATCGCCGAAATTCAATTGCAGCTGCAGGCGCGGGTTTTTAAAAACTCAGCGAAGCGACGAACAATTAGAACAAACTGAACAACAAGCTACCCCCATTGATGGCGGATATTCAGGCCTTTCAATTACTTTAAAGATAAGTTGATGATGAGAATACTGAACTGGCAAACGGGTAAACTAGCTTGGAAGGGCGGATAAAAATTGTCGAAGATGAAAAACTTCAATCGAAGAACTCAATGAACAAAGCGCAACAATCCAAGCGCACGCCCCGAGAATGAGAAAACAACAATTAATTATCCAATTGAATGCCATTATGGAGGAAAAGCAACAACTCGATTCAACATTATCTGAGCAACAGACGCAAACTAGCCACGTTTGGGAAAAAGAAAAACAGAAAATTGTATTGCAAGAACAAAATCTGAAATCAGAATCCGAGCAGACAAAAACAGATTTTGTGCACTACAAGCAGTGTATAGCTTGCACAAAAAAACAACCGGACTTTATTTGATCGAATTACGATGCGAAAAATGGTCCCCCGAACTGGGGAAAATAATTTAAGCCCAGGCAAGCCAGACTTTAGAACAAAAACAGCAGCAACTATTAGTTGCAGAGACCGAAATTCAAACCAAACCGAAGAATTGGTTCAGGGCAAAAGGCACAGTTTTACTGAGCTTGAAGAAAATTATCTTAAACTGTCGGTCCCCGCACGCAGTGAACTCAATAAATAAAGTAGTTTGCGGTTCGCTATCGGCTTGTTGGCAATCAGACAGTCATTGATATTGCAATCCAGCCAGTAGCCAGTTTGTGCAGGTTTTAAAGAATCCCAAAGCAACCAGATGTTATCGGGATTGAAAGAGCAAAAGGGCAAGGATCTCTATACCCGTGTTGTGATTCCGCCCCACAGTGGCTTAAGTTTTGATCAGGCCTGGAAATTTTACTCAGGATATTTTGAATCGTTATGATTATTATTACCAATAATCTTTAAAACAGGTGAGTTAAAGTGGCTACGGCAATTAAGTGTTAACTAAATAAGGTCGCGCTGCTGCGCAATGCGCGTGGCCGTGATTATCCCAGTGTGACTGAGTTTGCCAAAAGAGTTTTGGAAAGTGACGCCGCTGGAGTCACTATGCATCCGAGACCGGGACGAACGTCATGCACGAAAGAGTGATATTTATGAATTGGCTGAACTATTAATCGATTATCCGGGCAAGGAGTTAAACATCGAAGGGTGTCCCACCGAAGATTTCATGAAATTAGTGCTTGATGTAAAACCACATCAATGCACACTGGTTCCTGATGACCCAAATCAGATTACTTCAGATCATGGTTGGGATTTAAATAAAGATATGGCATTGGTGAAAGAGACAGTCGAGCAAATTAATAATGCTGGAATTCGTAGCGCCATTTTCATGGATCCAAGTGCTTCTCTTATGAGCCTGGCGCATCAGACTTGGCACGGCTCGCATAGAACTGTACACAGAAGCCTACGCTGAATCATACAACACGTCAGACAATGACGATATTCTGGTTCAATATCAAGATGCCGCCAAAGCCGCGCAGGATTTTTATATTCAGGTAAATGCAGGACATGATTTAAATCTGAATAATCTGAGAAATTTTTAAACGGTGTAAATGATGTGAAAGAAGTCTCAATTGCCATGCATTACTATTGAATCGTTGGATTATGGTTTCGATGTGACTTTGCATAAATACCTGGAAATTATTTCCCGAGTGAACCAAAATAGCTAATTACCATTGTCAAAAACCATAACCTTTACGAGGAGATCGTTTATGAAACATTTATTCATCGCCGCCTTGTGCTTGATTACTTTCAATTCTTGGGCCCATGATTGGGGCATGGTTAAAGTTGAAAGTAATCATGACGTCGCAACGACAGCCGATAATCTTGAAGCTGTATAAAAGAAAAAGGCATGAATGTGTTTGCACGAGTCAATCATGCCGAAGGCGCCAGAAAAGCCGAAATGGAATTGCGGCCAACAGAGCTGGTGATTTTTGTAATCCTAGGTCGGTACGCCGCTGATGAATTGTAGCCAGAGTGTGGCGATTGATCGCCACAAAAAGCGTTAATCTTCGAGGATGAAGCAGGCAAAACCTGGCTGATGTATAACAATCCGGATTATTTAAATCAGCGCCATAAAACTTGACGAATGTGCGCGGTTTTGGAAAAAGTGATGGTGCATTGGCTATATTTTGCCAAGGCGGCAACGCAATAGACATAGTAAAATATTACCCCTCCTAGCCTCCCCTTAAAGGGGAGGAAAATATAGTTCTCTCCCCCTTTTAGGGGAGTTAGAGGGGGTAATCTCCAACCACTGATTAACCGTATTCTCGACCTGCGGGTAAAGCTGAAAACCCTGGGCAAGTTACATATAACCTTGTGCATTTTGCCCGATCAAGCTTGGAAAACCGTTGACTTGCATTGCTGGTGAGCATGAAATCATTTTGGGTCAATTGTTTGATTTCCTCTGAACCGAAAGCCAGTTCAAACTGTTGTTCATTAACCTTATGCTTAGTTGACAATTCAGCCAGCATTTCAGTATTAGTTACATCAATATTTTTTGCATAAAAAGCGTCTTGAATTTGACCTGAAATAATTTTAAGGTTTCAGGTTGATTCCAGCTGTTGCATGTTTTTAAACCCGCCCGGCAAGCAGGTTCGGTGTTATAAATAAAACTTCGGGCATGCTAAAAGCAAAATCAAAGGGTTGCCCGCTTGCTTCATTCACATTAAACCAGTGATTTAATATGTATGCACGCTGCTCGGTGTCCATGATTTTGGTAATTCCCAGCACGTAAACCACCGACATGAACATCAACAGTCACGATGTCCGTAAAAGATTTAGCCACCTTCATGAATTACAGGCGAAAATCCCCAACACCATGAACACATGGGATCAGCAAAATAAAGTAGTTTTTTATTGCTCATACAAGCAGTAATATACACATCCGGACATTGATCTTAACACTATGAACGACTATTTTTTCAAGCCGCCGCTGATTGTCAGTTTACCTGTGATGAACAGTGAAAAACGTTACCCGGTAAATCGAATTTTTTGTGTGGGACGTAACTATGTTGATCATGCCAGGGAAATGGGTGCTGAGGTGGAAAAAGATCAGCCTTTTTTCTTCTCCAAGCCAGCCTCAGCGATTGTCCACTCTGGGGCAGAAATTCCGTACCCGCCGGGAACTGAAAACCTACACTATGAGATGGAACTGGTAGTGGCGCTGGGTAGTGATGTGTTTTGAAGCCGATCTTGAACAAGCTAAAAAAGCGGTTTTTGGCTATGCCTGCGGTCTTGATTTAACCCGTCGTGATTTGCAGTCTCGATTTAAGCAAAAGGCTCATCCCTGGGATTTGGCTAAAGCTTTTGAGAATTCGGCCGTTATTCAGCATTGAATACAGTAGTTGTCATTGATTCACTAGACGATAAAACCATTGAACTCAAACAAAACAGTAAGACTAAACAACAGGCCAGGCTCGGCGATATGGTTTGGCGAGTAGAGGAATTAATTAAATTCTTAAGCCACTACTACCATCTACAAGCTGGCGATTTAATATTTACCGGAACGCCAGCAGGGTGTTGGGTCAATGGAAAAAGGGGATTTATTGCAAGGCTCTATCGATGGAATAGGATCAATAGAATTGAACATTGCGAAATGATTAGCTATTCTCGTCATATTGGCAAGCCTGTCCCGGACTTGATCCGGGATCTCCTAAATAAACCTGTGAACTAAATAGAAAAGAATCAAGCAATGATAAGTCATAACTCCGTATTAACTGATTTTTCCACTTTTCCAAAATTCGATCAAATCAAGATTGAAGATATCGAAGCCACTTTAGATCAATTATTAACAGAAAGCCGCGAGCAGATGGAAGCCCTGGCTTCATCTACGCAGCCGCGCACATGGGAAAGTTTCATCGCGCCTATGGATGAGATTGATAACAGGCTGGAGCGAATGTGGTCGCCGGTCAGCCATTTGAATTCCGTTAAAGACTCAGATGAATTACGGAAGCCTATGAGGCTTGCTTGCCCAAATTGACGAATATGGGACACAAATATCACAGGATCAGCGACTGTAAAAGGTTTTCAAGGCGATAAAAGACGGTAATGAATTTGATTCACTTAATCAGGCACAAAAGAAAGTCCATAGAAAATGCACTGCGTGATTTTAAGTTGGCAGGTGTGGATTTACCGGAAGATAAAAAAGCGCGTTTCATGGAAATTCAGCAATTGCTTTCGCAAAAGTGTAATAAGTTTGCTCAAAATGTCCTCGATGCAACGCACGGTTGGTCATTGATAATTACTGACGAAAATGAATTGGCTGGGCTGCCTGATTCAGCAATTGGAATGGCAAAGCAAATGGCGCAGGGATCAGACCAGCAAGGTTGGAAGTTTACCCTTGATGCACCGTTATATATTCCATTCATGACCTATGCTGATCACCAGGACTATCGCCGACAAATGTATGAAGCGTTTACGACACGGCGAGTGATCAAGGGCCGACTCAAGGTGAATGGGATAATTCCGATTTGATGGTCGATATCTTAAATCTGCGTCAGGAAAAGGCAAACATGCTGGGTTTTGAATCTTATGCTGAGTATTCGATAGTGCCAAAGATGGCGGAAAGCCCGCAGCAGATTATTGATTTTCTGGAAGATTAGCGGCCAAGTCAAAACAATTTGCGCTGAAAGAATTGCATGAACTAAAAGAGTTTGCGAATGTGAACACAATATAAACGAGCTCAATGCCTGGGATCTGGTTATTACGCTGAAAAATTAAGGCAACAACGTTATCAATTTACTCAGGAGGAAGTTCGGCCCTACTTTCCGTTGAACATGTGCTTCAAGGAATGTTTTGATGTGGTTTACCCGGCTTTTTTCAATCAGTATCAAACAGATTGAAAACGAACATCTCTGGCATGAGGATGTTCGTTTTTTTGAAGTCAGCGAAAACGATCAAATAATCGGACATTTTTATGTTGATTTTATTTGCCCGTGAACATAAGCGTGGTGGGGCCTGGATGGCAGACTGTAATGGCCGAATGAAAACCGATTCTGGTTTACAAAAGCCGGTTGCATTTTGACCTGTAACTTTTCCTTGCCCGTCGTGATAAACCGTCGTTGTTGACACATGATGAAGTCACCACGTTATTTCATGAGTTTGGCCATGGCTTGCATCACCTTTTAACGCGTGTGGATGAACCAGGAGTAGCGGGCATTGCCGGCGTTGCCTGGGATGCGTGGAGCTACCAAGCAGTTCATGGAAAACTGGTGCTGGGAACAGGAGGATTAAATTTAATCAGCTCACATTATGAAACCGGCGAGAAATTGCCGGAAGAATTGCTGGCTAAAATGAAAGCTGCCAAAAACTTCCAGTCAGCAATGGGCATGGTTCGCCAACTTGAATTTTCATTATTCGATATTTTGTTGCATCAGCAAACCAAGATTCAATCACCACAGCAAATTCAAGACCTGCTTGATAAAGTTCGTAGCGAAGTTTCGGTTATTACACCACCAAAATTTAATCGCTTCCAACATGCCTTCAGCATATTTTTGCCGGCGGATACGCGGCAGGTTATTACAGCTACAAGTGGGCGGAAGTTCTCTCCGCCGATGCATTCAGCCGTTTCGAGCAAGAAGGCGTGTTCAATGCTGATACCGGCAAATCATTCCGCGAAGTTATCCTTGCCAACGCGGCTCACGTGAACCGATGGAATTAATTCGTTGAATTTCGGGGCCGTGAACCCGAAGTGGATGCCTTGTTAAGGCAAAGCGGGTTGTTAGAACGAGCGTGATAGGTATTTTCTTACAATATCGCCAAGGATTTAGAAAGGCCGGATCATACTCAGACTCGGTCATTTCGAATATTCAAAGACCACATGATAAAACTCCAGAAGCAGACATTTTTTTTTATTCAAAGTTAATATTCAAGTGCTTTTCAACAAGCTGTTACGACCACCGCATCATTAATAGTGATGAATTTGTAATGATTCTTGGTGAAATCGTTTGCAGTAGTGTTTTAAAGTCGATGAAAAATTAATACAGTTCAAACTTTTCCCAATGAATTTACGTGTATCAAATGATTAGCTGTATTCATATTAATTCTCACGAGAGATCATCTGGGCAGAAACCAAATATTGTTGATATTATGTTTCTATGTTCCTTTCCTAGTTTAAAACCATCAGTTGTGAAAATAATCGTGTCCCGATCGATGTATTTAAATGGAAATGGGTAGAAAATATTAATATAACCCCGTGGTGCATTAGTTAATCGTAAGCGCTTCATTCCTTTTTTATTTTAGTTTGATTTCTTATGATTTTTAGGTGAATGACCAGAGTCGGTTTTTGCGCGGACGACTTAACTTCCTTACGCAATAACTGCGGGGCGATATTATAACGACGACGTGAGTCTGTCAGCACGCTAACCGTCTTTCGGTAAATTTGGTGATGACACCTGTTTTCTCTGCCAAATTTGAATCGAACTGACTCGGCAGCCCGGTGTAAACGCCAGCATTTTCTGCTGCGTATCCTTATGCTCAAGATACTCAAGGCGATCTACTATTAAATGATTCAGACAAAGTAATTCCTCATAGAATAACGGTAAGGTCAACTCCATAATCTCAGCCACTCGATTGCGTTCACGTTGCTCATGCGGCCTGCTTCAGTTTGGTTTTAGTTTCAATGGTAATAACGCCTTAATATCCTCAACACAACGTGGCCTTCTAACGGTCATTTATTTTAAAACCTCATCTCTGCCAGTTATGAAATTTTTCTAAAAATCGAAGTGTCCATTGTGGTGCATTGGCTTTTTTCCAATTACCCGCCGCAAATTTATTAGCTTCCATCCAGGTTGGGTAAGGATGGATAGTGCCGAGAATTTTATTTAAGCCCAATCCATGTTTCATCGCCAGTGTGAATTCAGTAATCATTTCTCCCGCATGGGCGGCTACAATTGTGGCACCCAGAATCTTGTCTTTACCTTTCGGCGTTATTACTTTGACAAAACCCTCGGTATCGCTTTCAGTTAGAGCACGATCAAATCCGTTTAGCTCATAAATTGTGATGTCAGTGTCCAGACCTTGTTCCTCAGCCTGATCTTCGGTGACGCCAACTTGGGCGACTTCCGGTTCAGTATAGGTGACCCAGGGAATAATACTGTAATCAACTTTAAAGTTTTGAATGGATCAAAAAGGCTGTTAAACACTGGCATACCAGGCTTGATGAGAGCCGTGTGGGTAAATTGATAAGGACCGGTCACATCACCACAAGCGAGAATACTCGGAACATTAGTTCTTAATCGAGCATCAGTTTTTACAGTGCCGTTGGGATTAAGTTCGATACCAGGTCTTCCAAACCAGATTTTTTGTATTAGCTCTGCGCCCAACTGCAACCAGGATTTGATCAAATGGTATTGAGACGATTTGCTCGCCAGTTTCACAAACCAGTGCCTTTTGATCGCCGGGGTTAACTTTTATGGCCTTGTGACGTGAGAATTTTAACTCCATCACGCTCAAGGCTTGTATGAACGATTTTTAGCTGCCTCTTTATCATCTTTGATCATGATACTCGGTGCCATCTCAATTAAAGTGACATCACAGCCCAAACGCGCAAATGACTGAGCTAGTTCACAGCCGATTTGGGCCACCGCCTAATATGGTAAGGTGTTTTGGCAGTGAGTCTAAAGCCCAGACATTGTCAGACGTTAAAGCATTACTTGGTCCAGACCTTCAATCGGTGGTACAAAAGGCCGTGCGCCACTGGCGATAACTATGCGCCTGCTGGTTAATGTCTGTCCATCAACTTCGACTTCATGGGCGGATATGATTTTAGCTTCACCAATAATGCATTCCACCCCTAGGGAGGTGTAACGTTCAACTGAATCATGTGGTTCTATCGTTTGATAATAGTTTGAATCCGTTCCATGATATCGGTGAACTCATATTCAGGTTCAGTTGGGCTGATCCCGAATTTATCAGCGCGACGCATATCGGCACACATTCTGGCCGAGCGAATTAAGGCTTTTGAAGGAACACAGCCGTAATTCAAACAATCGCCGCCCATTTTGTGTTTTTCAATCAAGGTAACTTTTGATTTGATGCAGCAGCGATATATGCGGTGACAAGCCCGGCAGATCCTGCGCCGATAACGATTAAATTTCTATCAAACTTTTTAGCCATCGCGGTTCCTGTAATATGAGATGAGCTTTTTGGCTAACAAAGGAAATAGTCCGAGGATGGCCAATGAAATAATAATCGGCAAAGAAACAATATCTTTTATAGATTCAATGCCGCCAACTGATAGCCGCATTAACATAAATTACAGTCGCCGGTAACATCCTAATTGACTGACCAGGGCATATATCAGGGTTTTAATGGTGGTTAAACCCATGAGTAAATTAACAACGAAAAAAGGGATAACCGGAATCAGGCGAAGGTGAATAAATAAAAACCACCTTCCTCATCAATGCCCCTGTTAATGGCCTCAAGTCTGCTGTCGTATTTTAATTGGATTGTTTCACGGAACAAATACCGGGCTGCCAGCAATGGCTAAAGTGGCCACCAATAGTTGACGCAAATGAAACAATAATCGAGCCGGTTAATACACCAAAAAAAGCGCCTGCAGCCAATGTCATTATAGTGCGGCCCGGTAGTGACAGCGCTGCGACCGCCACATAGGCAAAGAAAAAAGAAAACTTGGTTAAAAAAGGGTGATTAGCATCAAAATTTTTGAAAGCGTTGCTGTTGAGATTTTAAATTTTCCAAGGTGAAATACTGACCGAGATCGAAAATAAAAAATAATCCGATTAAAGTGATATGATTACAACCGTCAATATTATCTTTCCAGGACGCATAGTCGTTATTTAATTCTTTAGGGTTTCATCATACCGATTAAAAAATGGCGCGCAACTTGGCCGACTTTTTAACCGAGTTCTATGACAGAAGTAATACCAATTAGTTTCTCAAATGAAATTAAAGTTCATTACGATAAAAAACTGCTTGATCTTATTGCATTTTTCCTCTCATGACGAATCCATTGCATAATCCGGGGTTAAATTATTTAACTTCTCTATCTTGGCTGGAGTCAGAGGAACCGGAATATAATGGGCGTGGGGATTCTCAGTTTGTTTAAATCGCCAAACAAAAGCAGAAATAGTTCTCCCCCCTATCAGGGAGGTTAGAGGGGGTGTTCAAAATTCTGATTTAAGGGCTCGGGCCAGCAGTTGTTTTACCCCTTCAGTTGGACTCAGGTTTTGATACAGCACCTTGAACACCACCTCGTAATCGGCATTTCAATATCCAGTTTTGCAGCTAAATCGTAAACGGTTTTAGTGGTGATTACACCTTCAGCTTCCTGGCCAATTTCGGCCATGATTTGAACAAGCGTTTTGCCCTGGCCAAGACCCAGCCCAACTCGGCGGTTTCGAGATTGATCGTCAGTACATGGTCAGAATCAAATCGCCCAGTCCTGATAAACCCATAAAAGTCTCGGTTTTACCACCCAGCGATTGTCCCAGTCGAGTCAATTCGGCAAGTCCCCTGGTAATAGACCGGCTCTGGCATTGGCGCCTAGACCTAAGCCGTCACAAATACCGGTGGCTATCGCCATCACGTTTTTGACTGCACCACCAACCTGCGCGCCGGCTAAATCGTTATTAGTATAGGCTTTTAGTGTTGGGTTTTTTAACCAGCTGGCCACTTGAAGCGCCGTACATTATCATTACTGGCAACTGTCAGCGTGGTCGGTAAAGCCGCGAGCGAGTTCTTTAGCAAAACTGGGGCCCGTGATGACAGCGAGATGCGTATTGTTACCAAATGTATCGTTGACCACTGAACTGAGTAATTGACCAGTATCAGCTCAAAGCCCTTGGTGCCCCAACTGATCACAGCCGGGTGTTATCGGTCAATCACAAGCTTCTTTTAATAGGCCAACGGTATGTCGAAATGCATGACTGGGGATACTAATAAATAATGCTGATGTTTTGACGCCAGAGATTCTAATGAATCATCGACTGACAGGCTTTCAGGTAATTCAATGTCGGGCAAATAGCGTTTTGTTTTGCCGGCTTGCGGCAATGTCGGCCAAATGAGCAGGATTGTGGCCCCACAAAGTCACTTTTTGGCCATTTTGCGCGAGCGCGATGGCCAGTGCCGTGCCCAAAAGAACCTGCACCTAAAACTGCTACCGGTGTTGATCTGACATAAGCGTTTGATCTGGTTCTAGTGTTCTGTGTGATTACCCTGAGCTTTCTCTTTATCTGCTTTTAATTTTTCTAAATATATCCGTTCGAAGTTGATAGGTCTTAATAAAAAGTGGCGGAAAATCCGCCTTTACCAACTAAAACTGGAGATGCTGCCTCTCACGGAACGTAGGGCAGCAAAACATTGGGCACAGCGATATTTAATAGTTTTTCAAGATCAGAATCCGAAAAACCGCTTATTTCAAAAATTCCAGCCTGGACGATGTCAATCAAAAATAGCGTATCTTCTTCGGTTTTAGCGGTAACTGTGAGCATCAATAACGCTTTCAAATAAGGTTTTTTCCTCATTAGAACCGAAACTGAGTATCACATCCAAATCTATGCGGAGGATTTAGCTTGCTGAGTAAAATGCTCAGAACTTTGGGTGATTCGAAAGAGATGTCTTTTAAGTAGATATGTTTAATTTCATAGATGCGTTTAGGTTTTCCTTCAGTCATTTTCTTTCCTTAAGCCTTTTTCTTGTTCACTCTTTCGCTTTTTTGCGATTTAGAATCCGTGCCTTTAGTTTTTTCAAGTGGCAAATTATCCTTTTGCCACTCCATCAAACCGCCCGTTAAATGAAATAATTTATCGATATTCCAGTTTGCGTAATTGATTGGCCGCTTTGCCGCGGGGTTTGCCGCTTTGGCAGACGATCACTATTGGCCGTTTTTTTGAATTTCTGCCAGTTGTTTGGATTTGGCTTGATTTCATCTAGAGGGATGTTTTTCGATTTAGTAATGTGACCATTGTTGTATTCTTCATTGCTGCGCACATCGACAATTACCGCGTGTTCATGATTGACCAGCCTGGATAACTCCATCGGACTGACACCGCGAGCGCCGCCACCACGTGCGCCTACCGGATCAAACATTAATAATCCCAATACCACAAACAGCGCCAGGAATAACGCCCAGTTTTGCATAAAAAAATTCTGCGAACATAAAAACCGTCTTTTCTTGCTAAATAATTTAGATCGGGCATCAGCGTAAATAATAGTCTGAAATTAATTTCAAACGCGATCTATCAAGGCGGGTATTGTAACCAAATTAATGTGTGATAGCTGATAAATGCGTATTTGAATTGAGCTTTGCGGTTTAAAATAAGGTCAATGAGTCGTGATCTGAGAAAATATTTAATACCGGCAACAAAATTTGCAGCCTGTTTGTTGATTTTTACCTCTCTGGCAGTCAGTGCTAATGAAAATAACAAAAACCAGTCGGAATTGGAAGTGATTAAAAAACAGATTAAGACTCTGCAAAGCAAAATCAAGGCGATGAAAAATTACTCAAAAAAGAGCGCGGAACCCTGCAGATATTGAAAAGCAGATCACGGCGATAAATCAAAAGCAAAGTGAATTCAATCGCAAATCAAACAGGCAAGCGCAAAACAGCAGCAGCTAAAGTCACAGGCAGATGTAGGAAAGAGCCAGAGTAGAAGAGGAATTATCCACAATGAGCGATCTGGTGCTGAGTCAGCATGCAATGGGCGATAAAGGTTATTTGAAGTTGTTACTCAGCCAACAAGATCCCGCATCGATTGAGCGCAGCATGGTTTATTACAAGTATGTTGGCGCAATTCACCTCTGAGCGTGTTAATAGTGGCCGCGAAGAAATTAAAGAATTAATCGCCCTTGAGCAAAAGTGACTGAGCAGCAAGCGGTGCTGAATAGTCTTTTAAGCGATCAGCGCAGCCAACAAGACCAATTAAAGCAGGCACAGGCCAAGCGCAAACAGGCGATTGCGAGTTTGGATAACCAATTGACCAGGTCAGCGAATCGTGTCGGGCGCTTGCAAGAGGATCAAAAACGCATTAAAAAGCTGGTTAAAGGCTTACAGGCTGCGGCGCTTGCGCGTGTGAAAGCCAGGAAGGCGGCGGCAGCCAAAGCGGCGAAGGCGAGAGAAAAAGCAGGCTGCCAAGCAACAATCAACGGCCAAGGCCAAACCATCATCAAAGCAGACTACAACAGTTATTCAGCCAATTATTCAGCGAGTTTCCAACGCCGGCCTGGGTAAATTAAAAGGGCGATTAAAAATGCCGGTAACCGTCCGATCCTGGCAAGTTATGGCTCAAACCAAGCAGGAAGTGGGGTAAAATGGAATGGGATCATGCTCGGTGTGAACCAAGGTGAGCCGGTGAGGTCTATATATGATGGGCAGATTGTCTATGCTGACTGGTTTAAGGGTTTTTGGTCAGCTGGTCATTGTTGACCACGGCCAGGGTTATATGAGTTTGTATAGTCATAAATAGTCAAATCGCCCGTTCGTTGGGTGAGCAAGTAAAAACCAATGATATTATTGCTTACAGCGGCGCTAGCGGGGGTTTGAGTAAAACCTGGCTTGTATTTTGAAGTTCGCTATAACGGAGAGCCAAGAGACCCCTTGTTGGGGGTTAAGCGTTAACTAATATTCAGTGTTTTAAAATAACACAGGAAAACTAAATCGGGTAAACCAATGGGCAAATTTGTGAAGCGTTATAAACTAATTACCGTTGCAGTCTTAATGCTGCTGGGTTTTCCCCGACTTGGTCAGGCAACCCAGGACAAGGCGCAAGATGAGGCCGCAGGGCCCGCTGCCACTTGAGCAAATACAGCTTTTTGCAGAAATATTTGACAAAATATAAACAGGATTACGTCGAGCCAATTTCTGATCAGGAATTATTAAATAATGCCATTAAAGGCATGTTGTCCGGTCTTGACCCACATTCAGTCTATTTGGACGCATGGGGTTATGAAATCTTCAGGTGGATACCGAGGGTCAGTTTGGTGGCCTGGGCATTGAAATTATTGTCGAGGACGGGTTACTTAAAGTGGTGTCACCGATTGACGATACACCTGCGTCCAGGGCCGGCATGCAAGCCGGTGATTTAATTACCCCGATTGATGGTCAAAAAACGGCTGGAATGAGCCAGGCAGAAACCATTGAGTTAATGCGCGGGAAGCCCGGACAAAAGTAAAAAATGAAAGTTGTCCGTAAAGGTGAAGAAAGCCCGCTCGATATCACCCTTAAAAGAGCCATTATCAACATCGCCAGCGTTTAAGTCCGAATTATTAGATGACGATTATGGCTATATTCGCATTAGCCAGTTTCAAACGTGAGACGGGCCTGTCGCATACGCAAAGCCATCGCAAAATTGAAACGTGAGTCCAATAGCAGTCTAACAAACGGCAGTTTAAAAGGCATAGTGCTGGATTTGCGTAATAACCCCGGTGGTATTTAGGCGGTGCTATCGATGTCAGTAACAGTTTTTTAAATACCGGCGGCATTGTTTCAACAAAAGGGCGTGATGATGATATTCGCAATAGCTAACGATGCTTCGGCGCCGGATTTACTGGAAGGCACGCCAATCGTTGTGTTGGTCAATGGCGGCACAGCGTCGGCGGCAGAAATTGTGGCGGGCGCACTTCAGGATCATGATCGGGCAGTGATCATGGGCACGCGTACTTTTGGTAAAGGTTCCGTGCAGACCATTTTTCCACTGAACGACGGGCGCGGCGGTTAAATTCACAACAGCAAGATACTATACACCCAATGATCGCTCAATTCAGGCAACCGGAATTACACCGGATATAGTCGTTGAACAATCGGTTTGAAGCTTTGGGTGATTAATGGCGCTCGAAATGTAACGAGAAGCAGATTTGCCGGGGCATTTGGAAAATGAATCCGGACAAACCGAGACCAACGCCAAAAAGAATTCGAACAAAGATCACCAATTATCAGAAGCATTGAAATTACTCAAAAAGGCATAAACATCGCCGGTTCTGGGGCAAAAAAAAAAGGGTTAAATGGAATTTAGACGCTATTTTGTGAACTTTACCTAAAATTAATATGGTTTTTTAAATCGAAAGAGATTTATAATCGCTTAAAATTGAGAATGCTGAAAAAAATGGACCCACATGTTTAAACCACTTAATACACTAATTTTTTTCATATTCATCAACAGTAGTCTTGCCATCGCTCAAGACGCAGAGTTTATTTGGGCTGAAGATGATAGAGAACGGCAGTCAGATTTATTTGAGTCAGCACAAAAACGGAGCCTGGCAGTCGCCTGAAAAAATCGTTGATGATAACAATCCCCAATATTTTGCCAACCATAGGCAGTGATACCAAAGGGGCAGCGGTTAGCGGTTTGGAGCATGGTTGATAATAATGCTAAAAGCATACTTAAATACAGCATTAAGCGCGGAAAATTCCTGGAGTCAGCCTGCAATTTGTCAAACCAAATGTCTACTAATCTAGCCCCCGTTGTTGCATTTGATGATAACGATATTTGCTGGGTATTCTGGTCAGCTAATAACGGCGATGACGATGATATTTATGTTTCAAAACTGGTGCGCGTAAGTGGTCAAAACCTGAAATGGTCAATGATGCTAACGATACCCCGGACATACTGCCCGAAGCCGGGCTAGACGATGACGGCAATGTCTGGGTGAGCTGGCAACAATTGCAACAAGACGGCTATGTTGATCAAACTAAAAGTTTTGCCAGCTCAAGTCGTCGTAAAATGGTGGCGCAAAAAGCCGTAACCATGGGGGAAATAAAGCAGCTTAAATCGCGTTCTGATAATAGAATCCAATCCAGCCGCCAAAATCATTTAATGCTAGAAGTCGCGCAACATTATACTTCCCCAACGATAAAAAACGTCCTTCAAAATCTGTGCAAGGGAAATCCCAATGATTTTGAAAGTCGATAAATTGTTGTTAACCACCAAATTTTATGTATTCATCGGCTTAATCGGATTCGTATTCAATGTTCAGGCGCTTCAGATTTTGACACATGGCGACAGTCTTACCCAGGGATTACAAAGAACGGCAGGAGGAGTTGTTTATGGCGTCACCACTTTTCAAAATGGTTCAGTCAATGTTGGCGGTTATCAGCCTTATTTAAATACAAAATTAGATGCGAATATCACACCTTCCACGATATACAACTGGGTCACGGCGGTGATAATAGTGTTGTTGGTCTTGGTCGTATCAACACGGTTTTAAACAGTAGAGCCGCCGACTTTATTCTGATTATGTTCGGTGCGAATGACCTTTATCAGGGAGTTTTCAAGCACCTCGACTAAAGCAAATCTTGGGATTATGGTAGATAGAAGCGCCGCTAAAGGTATTGATCCAATCATTTCAGAAATAACGCTAAATACAATTACAATTCCATCTATAAATTTCTATCCAAATCCGAGTATTCGGCTTGACTACAATCCTAAAATCCGTGCGCTTGCCAATGAAAAAAGCGTACCAATTGCGTTGAGTTATGTGGCTCTAGACGGACCAAACTGGTATGCAGTACCCTATCATTCTGGAGATCAATTGCATTTAAGCAATGCAGGTTATGAAAGATTGGCGCAGGCTTGTTCGATGTGTTGAAGGAAATAATTCCTAACAAAAACATAATGCCAATATTGCAATTATTATTACTGGATTAGTTGATTCGATATTCGAGCAGTAGTCAATAGCTCTAAAAAAAAGGTCTTCAGCACTTTTGCATGCATTAGTTAATTTAATTGGAATACTGTTTTGCATCACTCCGGGGGGTAATCTGCATATAAGCAATGCAGGATATGATCGAATGGCTGATATTTGGTTTAATATCTTGCAAGCTAAAACCACTGTTACTTCTCCTCCACCACCACCGCCACCGAAAAAGAATTCAATCGTTCCGATTATCAAATTTAACCTGAGTTCGGAGAAATAATTTATATAAAACAAACACCTGTGACTCAAATGAGATAAATCACCTCATGAATTGCTTAAACCCACAGGTGTTTAGAAGAATTTAGAGGAATTATTCTGTGATGTCGATGACTTTTGTCAGGTATTTTTGCCTGGTTGGCACCGCAATTAATGCACTCGGGCCAACGAAGTGCCTTTACCCAAGCCAATCGTCCGACAGTGAAATCATGTGCATCGTGATTCACTTTCAGCAAAGTAAGCTATCGAAATTTTAAAATGTATTATCTAAATTATACCCGTGGTGCATTAGTTCATTGTGAAATAAGTTTGCTCATTGACATCCATGTCGTATATTTAGTTAGGCAACCACACCTACAGGTAAATATATGAGCAACCTACTGTCTAGTTATACCAGAATATTAAGCGCCTTGCAGACGATTGAACCGGCCGATAATTTTCTCAATCAATGTCGTATTCCCTAAGCTTAGCGACAAAGAATTGATCGCATTGAACTTGGCGGCTGAAGGGCGGGGGATCGATTCAGAACGCTATTTGTTTAAGCGCTTACCAGAACAACTTGCTGATCGCATAGAGCGATCTGTTTTTTAACCGTCGCAAGCGGTCACTCGCCTTCAAGATTGAACAACTTCGGCAACGTATCGCCGATAAAATTGTTCCGGATTGAGCACTATTATATTGTGGATTCTATGCCGCTTGAGGTGTGCAAATGGAGTCGATCAAAACGTTCAAACCATCTGCCAGGAACGCGAGGATATTAGTCCCGATTATGGTTACTGTGCTGCTCAAAGACGGGGTTTTACGGCTTTTAAAACTGCATGCAGTTGTGTACTGTTCAAGGTGTCTTTAAGGCGCTTGATATTTCTCAGGCGTCCACCCATGACTTGAACTATCTGCATCAGGTTAAAGAACAGTTTAGTGACTGCGTTATGATCGGTGACCGTGGGTATTATCACAAGCAATCCAACACGCCCTTATTCGCCACTTCGCAGATCAAACTTCAAACACCCATGCGCCGCAATCAACACCACTTTAAACCGTTTAGCCCTGTCTTACGAAAAAACCAGAAAACGGATCGAAACACTGTACTCATAGTTATGTGATCAATTCATGATCAGAAGAAACTATGCCAAGTCTTTTCAAGGATATGCAACACGTATTTTATCGAAGGTCACCTCCCTGACCATGATCCAATGGGTAAATAATTGAATCAGCTACATATCAATAACATTAAAAACCGTGATTAACTAATGCACCACGGGTTATTTTAAATTTCGTACCCCTATCGATTTCAATAAGTTCCTGATGTGAACCTAGTCCACTACCGTAAGCACTGTCCTTATCTAGAAGCCAGAACTGTACCCCATGGTTAGGACAGGTAATTGAGAATTTAAGGAGTTATTTTCTGTTATTTTGAATTTCAAATTTATATATTTTTAACTGTAATTTGAGGAACAGAAAATGAGCCAGAAACGACGAAATCATTCGCCAGAGTTTTAAAGCCAAGGTTGCCTTGGCGGGCAATTAAAGGTGATCAAACCTTAAGTGAGCTTTCAAATCGCTATCAAATAAATTCTAATTTAATTGTGAAATGGAAAAAGCAGTTACTGGAAAATTCAGCCGAAAGTGTTTGCCTCAGGCAAAGGGCTAGCCCCGGATCGAGAGGCAGAGATAAAAGATCTTCAAGCGAAAATCGGTGAAATCACCATGGAGAATGATTTTACCCCAAGGGCACCTAGTTGTCCAAAGCGCTCGGGCGTTAAGTAAGCCGGAGCGCAAAACAATGATTAATCGAGATCATGAATTATCATTGGTGTGAAACAATGCCGTGCATTGCAGATTGCCCGATCGGGTATGTACTATGAGCCTAAACTGTCACGACGAAGATGGACTTATGGCTGATGCGTATGATTGACGAGATTCACCTGGCTCACACCGCAAGCGCATCCAGCGATTTAATGCGCAAGATGGGCATTTGTACGATCTATCCCAAGCCGGAATTTGAGTTAAGCGAACAAACAGCATAGATTTTTTCCGTACTTACTCAGACACCTTGATATCAACCGGTCCAATCAGGTTTGGGCTTCTGACGTGACTATATTCCGATGGCCAAAGGTTTGTGTACCTAACCGTTATCATGGACTGGTATTCTCGTAAAATTCTTACCTGGCGGCTGTCTAACAGCTTAGATGCGGGGTTTTGTGTGGATGCCTTGGAAGAAGCGATCGATCACTTTGGTTCGCCTGAGATTTTTAATTCTGATCAGGGTTCACAATTACCAGTGCGCTTTTACTGATGTGCTTAAGGCCAATAAGATTCGTATATCGATGGACGGCAAAGGTGCCTGGCGGGATAAGTGTTTGTAAACGTTTATGGCGCAGTGTAAAGTACGAAGAAGTCTATTTGAATGCGTATGAATCTATGGACCACGCCCGGCAGCGGCTGGATCGGGATTGAGTTTTATAACACTCAGCGACGACACCAAACACTGAAAAGCACACCTGATCAGAAGTATGGTATTGGTGCAAAAACTAAAAAGAGTAGCTTGAAATTTTAAATGAAAATATCTCCTAAGCGACCTGTCTAAATTTTGGGTTACAGCTCTGCCAACGTTTTATATTTCTTCATTTCATCACTAAAATACCATCCTTCTTTTTACTAAAACCATAAACCATGGGTGTTTCAAAAGTTATAGTTTTCCCGTGCAAATCGGGATTATGCTCATCGTAAGTAATACTTTCTCCACATCCAACTAGAATCAATAACATTAGTAAAGCACTTGTTAATTTCCAGCCCATTTCATTTCTTCCAGTGTTGATTTAATAATTTAGGGGTCAATCAGACTCTAGTCTATTGAGCTGAGCTCCACTTGTCACTTAAAACTCCCCCAGGCCCTATACCAGACCAATGGCTGGTATAGGTATCAGCTTTCTCTGTAAGTTTAGTTTTTCAATATTTGGGTTTTTGACGCATCAAATCGCCTTTGAGTGTAATTCGATGTGCATTGTGGAATCAGCCTATCCAGCAACGCATCAGCAACAGTCGCGTTAGCAATCATGTTAGGGCCACTGATCAACAGGTAATTGACTACAAATAATCGTGCTACTCTGTCATGGCGCTCTTCAATGACTTCAAGTAAGTCAATAGCTTGTTTGCTGTTGAGTTTCTCTAACCCCCAATCGTCGATGACGAGTAACATTTTTCTGGCAAGCAGGTTAAGTTGTTTGGTATAGCTGCCGTCCGCTCTTGCTATATGCAAATGTTCTACTAATCGTGATAACCCCCAAATAACGAGCTGTCAAACCATCCCGACAGGCTTGCTCGCATAATGCACAGGCAACATACGTTTTACCACCACCAGTTGCGCGGTTTAATAATCACTTTTTGGGATGGTGTTGTAGATAGCCTCCACTGAGAAATTTCGGCAAGCTGAGATTTCCGTAGCCCTCGGCGATCAGCATAATTAGTGCCTCGGGTGTGGCTTCAATTCTAATTTTGGGCTTGTTTACGCAGTCGAAATGATTTTATTGTTTTCACGCCGTGTCCCCTCATGACTTACCAGTAAGGCCAAGCGTTCTTCGAAGGCTAACTCGTTGTAGGTTTTGGGGTTGAGCGCGGTGTTGCTTTAACATATCAGCAATCCCTGTCAGGCGAAATTTGTTGTAGTTGTTCAATGAGTATATTGTTCATAATGTATTCCTTATTTGTAATAGTGTGAACCACGAATGTTTTGATGTGAGATATTTGGGTTTGTCTCATCATCAACTTCGATAGGTGTGCTCTCTAAGGGGGCTTTTCAGATTGAAGGACACTTGCCCAACAGGGGTTTTTAATTTCAATGGCTTTGTGACACGCTTGTTCTAAACGTTTATCACCATACTTTCTTGGCAAGATTTAACAGACTAAACACGCGCGGTAGCCTTGCTCTGGATGAGATTTGCTTGCCAATATGACGGGGGTTTTACCGCTAACGTTGAATTTGCCTATTTGCTGTGCCCAATTCTTTAGCCTCCCGGGGTGACCACTTTGGTGCCGGTTGATTGGTTGGCATATGATCGTCACAACACGTAAAGCCCCCTTTCACTGTGCTTCTGACATGTTGCGAAATACATTCACTTTGGTAATAAATTCGTACTAAAACGCATGTTGCGTGAACAAAAACTTGGCGACCGACATGGACGTGAGGAACTGAGTAGAAGTGCATCTTATAAAGCACGTGATAATCAATACCGACCTTCGCTCGATGGATATCAGTATATTCATAGGGTGTTGCTGGTAATGTTTCAATACCGGCTTATCAAGTTCTCAAAGAGATCTCGACGACAGCCAGGCAACCGCTGGAAGGGGTCGTTGATTAAGGTCAAACGAGTAAATTTTAATTTTGCTGGTTGAGTGCCGCCAGGGTATAAAGGTGTGGGTCGTAACTCGCCTTAATCCAACGCTCAACAATCAGCACCGCTTTCTCAGCTTTGGTTTTATCTTTCGGGCTTGATCGGTCTTGCGGCATGACCGCAAAACCATAAGATTAGCGAGTGCTTGATATGAAGGCATTGAGTGTCGGTTCGAATGGGTGGGCTTTTGTCACGCCACTCTTGAGGTTATCAGGCCCAATATAATTCAGCCACACCGCCAAAGAACTCGAACATACGACAATGCGCATGTAGCCATCGTTCAAATTTTTTTGACTTTCAGTAGCTAAGACAAATGTATAATTTGAGGCACCGAGTACAGCGACAAATATTTTGTATTACCGATACTCTCCGGTATCTGGGTTAACGATAGGCATTGTTGGGCCACAGTAATCAATAAGTTTTCTCGCCGGCCTTTGGGTCTGGCGTATTGATCTTTTTTGTCGAGACTTCCAGCGGGCATTTGTTTTTCGCAGTACTGCGCATAGCTATAACAGTGTTGAGGATTGTCTCGCTGGTACTCCTGCCATAACAAGAGCTTGGTCACGCCTTTGCGGCGTAACTCGACATCCATTTGAGCATAATCCGCAACAGCACGTTTAGCCCGCTTAGCAGGATAGAGCCTGTTCGTTAATTGGGCATCTGATAATTCGTCAGATATAGGCCAACTCAATCGTGCATTGTTGAACCGAATAACAATATCAGCAACTGTAGATGAACCTACATTTTTAAAATTTTTGCAGCATCTCGGTGGGATAGGTGGGAGTCAAACTTAAGACGTAATATCTCTCGAACTTTTTTGATGTCGTTGTTTTCGACATACTTGTTTTCCCTTTGATTAAAGAAGCTAACAACTTAAAATTTAATGGCCGGGTGATCTGATTTACACTGGCCAAGTGACCTAGCGGAAGTGGCCGGATGACCGGAAAACAGTGGCCGGATCTATCGGAATACGCCACAAAGACTCCAACACCTAAACGCACGAGTGATGAACCTCGGCAACGCCATCGTAGCCTTCATAGCCACCGACCATGATGGCACCTTGATAACCTCAAGTAACTGACGAGGGCGCCTGCACTTCGGCTCGGGGCATAATCAAATAACACCACTGGTCGACCATCGACCACACACTTCCCTGGTCCACATGTACGATTTTGATTGCGCGGTTTTGCCCGATTCGTTCAGCACCTGCACGGGGTCCCTCAACTTGGGTGATGGATTGATTCAAAAATTCGTCACGGTAAAGATTGATCAACGGCTTCACCAACTCACCGCAGCGTATCATCCAGTTCGCTAACGTCGAACGGTCCAGCCAATACCGACTCGTTCAAACATCAAAGCCTGCCGATACAGCGGTAGCCCATCGGCATTTTTTGTGCACACAAATCGCCGCCAGGGTGCCGGCACCCGGCCCCGATTTCTCAATCGGTTGCCTGGGTTTCGTCGCGGGTAACAATGCTTCCCTCACAACAAGGGCAGGTATATTGCTTACGAATATGTCGAAGCACCTGTACTTTCGGGCCGGAATAATTCCAGCTGTTCGGCTACTTTATCGCCGATGGGCGATAAGGCTTGACCTGAAGGGCACAGACCTTTTCAGTGTCTGGAATTCATGAATCCCTCAACACAGGCAAAAATTCCCGGGAGGGGTTTGCGGCCACGCTTTTTGCGTTGTGGGGGCCCGGGACGTCAATAACGTCATCAGACGCATCAACCCCTCCATCGGGTGACTCAGCCTGATCGGTCAGCGCTTCCGCTTCGTTGAACAGCCCTAATTGATCAATACGACGCCTTTTGCTCGATGAACCAAAACGTTGCTGGCGGGGCCCGTATCAGCGCCCGTTCTAATTGATCAATATAAAGATTGAAGCTGGGTTAACCTGGGATTGGTTCGCCGTTAACTGCTGCTGGGTCTGGCTGGTTGCGCTTTAAGCTGCTTGTTTTCCCCGTGTTAATTCAGCCACATCACCCATGGCATAATTATAACAAATTCAATACGTTATCGCATATTTAATCAACCATTATGGGCGCTTTTTACACCATAATACAAGACCTCATGACCCTGCATCAGAACAACGTTATACCCCGACAATAACCACTGCCATTTTTCACTCGTCAATTTTTTAATCACCTCATCATCATGACGCACCGGCCAGGCATACTTCGATTTCTCCAACCCCTTATACCACTTTACAAATCCGGTCTTATCCCAATGGATCACTTTCAGTTTGTCTTTAGTACGAGAACAAAATACAAAAACAGCATCGTCATACGGTGACAGGGCCATTTGTGATTCGATAATCTAACCAGACCATTTATTGCCTTTCTAAAAACAAATAGTCGCGGGGCAGATACACCGCCGGCACATCGGTAAACCATTTTTAGGTGCCAATGTATTAACGAGTTGGGCTAGCCACTGTGGGGATACGTGGCGCGAACACTGAATTGTGCAGTTCGGTAAAATCAGAACAATTCGGCTGAAGACGCACCCGTGGTGTGGCTTGAATAAAACGGGTTGGCTGATGACGTTGATGAATACATTGATTTTGCACGGTAAAAAAGACTTGGGATGAATGCCTTCACGGCGACAGAATTCAATGCCGCTTAATCCGCTGGCTTGATAGTCGTTAATGATCGCTTGCCACTGTTCCGCTGTGCGTCGTGGGGTTGCCATAATGTACTCCAGGTAAAAACCGGTTACCGTAGCAACTGCATCATGTAGTATCAAGAACGGACTTTATAAGCCGCTTACTGAATAACACTGGGGTGAGATCAATTAAAAAGAAGAAGTTAGAACTGTTCAAACTAAATTATTATTTGAAAACACACTAAGTAGACTCAATGCCTTAGAACCGATAGCTCTATAATGCTAACCTAAATAGAATTATTGGCATTAAGAAGCTTATCCATATGTTGAGTAATAGAAGGCAAGTTAACCCCATTATTCCAAAATGTTACTCAGTTTATCCGGTTGATTTATAAATTCAGATATTCGATCTTGCAAAGATTCTCTGTTACCTGATTCGAACACAAAGTTTTGTTAGGAATTAAACATTCGATTCCTACAGTATTTGAAACCAAGACAGGAACCCCCAACATAATTATTCGTAACTGACCTGATTGTATGTCTCTTGCCATAGCGATGGAACAACGCCTAAATCAACGTTCTTTGCAATTTCCAGCATTTCATCTCTTTGATAACCCTCAAGCAAACTTACATCTAGTATTTTTGAAAGCCTAATGATTTTTCTTTTTGTCCAGTCATCCACTTTAGAAACGATCAAAACATTCAGATCTTTATGTAGCTCTTCAGGCAATGTCCCTATTGCATCAAGAAAAAAATCTAATCCTTTTGATGGTATCGGGTATCCAAAAAGGCTATTTTTTAATTTCCCTTGCCAGGTTTCGCCTAGCCATTTTTAAAACCTCTGATTCAGGCCTATGTACATCCATACCCAATGGCACACTATGGATTTTTTTTATGATCGATTCCCATAACCCTCTATCACTTTTTTAACCTGATCTGAAACAGCGAAGATAACATCCGCGTCTTTGTTCAAGCGCTGGACATTGATTTCGCGCATTGGTGATATAAATCACCAATTGATCGCATATCATTAAGCTCATGTTTCTGTTCAGTGATTTTTTTATCCCAATCAACTGAGGTCGTGATTTTTTGTACTTAATGGTTTGTTAACTGATTTAATTGACTCGGCGGCGATTCGAAATAAGGAAATAAAGAAACTCCTCAAAACGTGTTCCAGTTAACCTCAGTTGTTGTGCTAGACGTTTAACCTTTTGAGCCTTTTTTATATAGCTTGAATCCTGAATGAAGGACAGACAGCCCATACAATCCATGCCTTCATGATAATTAGTACATATCCTTCGATGGTCTTTAAATAATTCAATCTGAGGACAAATCCAATGATAATTATGAAACCAAATAATTAATTTTGTCTGTGGATGCTTAAGCTTTAGTTCTTCTATTACCTTGGTTGATATACTTCAATATTGTGAATGTGTATTTCATCAAAATTACCATGATCCTTAACAAAATCGGAAAAGGTCTGCGCAATGGAAGATTTCACGACAATCTAATATTTACCGAATGAGTGTGGAGCAGGACCTACGATAGGACTGTTTACAATCCTGTATGAACGAACACCATGTTGATGATAAATATTTGCAGTTGATTCGTAAAAGATTTTATTTGTAAAAAGAGAATATTGATCACCCGCACTTAAAAAATAAAGTTGATACTTTCTATTTAAATATTCGGGAATGATATTTCTAAGATAAACAGAGACACCGCCACCCGCATTTGCTCGTCATCAAATTGAACCCAGTTATATAGAAGAATTTTTTTCACTTAACTTCGGATACGTTTTCGTAACGTTGATTTTAATTTTTTGATAACTGAAGTGTCTTTTTTGCCGAAGTCAGGGCTAACTTTAATGTCAAGAACATCGGATATAATATTTTTTATTTGAATGTGCTAATGAGCCTGTGTACCAGATTTCGTCAGCCATGTTACGCCTGTAATTTTTAATGGTGAAATCACTTACTCCTATGTCTCTTTTAATTACTGTATTTAAACGCGTTTCCATTACTCCGACTCCCTGGTGCAATTCCGTCCATGACTCTAATGTTTTTCCTGTTTGGGTGCTTGAATTCTTAAATGTCTTTTGCGATTAAATCCTTTTGGATAATGGTTTTTTTTAATTTTAAAACAACAATAACAACATCTTCTTCAGACATTAATTCACATTTTTAAGCATTCTGAAACAATAGGCTGGTGTATGGATTGCTGCTCGTGGTTGGAAATTTCCCGTGAGATCGCCGAGTTGATTTTACTTTACTAAACTAACAACAGGACCACGACTCGGTCAGCTAAAAAACATTCTAGCCAGGAAAAATTTCCTCGCAGAATGATTTGGTATTGTCGAAATGGAATAAGTGCAAAATTGGTAAATAGTTGAAAATGGGCCATAAAATCGTGATTATCCTTCCTTTGGCGGGGCCCTTCGATTAGCAGAAAATCATACAGCTGTGTATTTGCAGGCACGAATTTATCAGATCTGCTTCCATATGTAGAAAAGTGGCTAGCTGCCGCGAAGAATTGATGTATAGCCCAGGTCAACTAGTGCACACTCCAGAACCGATTCACCCCTTCTTGTGTTTAAATAAGCAATCGTTGCTTGCCATGTTTTTGGCAGACTTGATTAACAAAACCGACATCTAGAATCATCGTTTATAAGTTGCTGCTCGATTGGTGATAGAATTTTTGGTTTATTCTGTGGTATTGCAAAAGTCAGTATAAATCTCTATATCACAAGCTTGATTTCTAAGAAAATCAAATAATTGTTTAATTGTATTGGCCTATTGATAGCCACAAATATATTCGAGCACTTGCTGTAATGTGATTTTTGTCTAGACTATGCCAAGAAAAGCTGTTGTTGTCGGACATAAATGCAACTCCTTAAATCCAAATCGAAATAGTTTTTCTACAACCCTCACACTCTTCTTGGCCATTATATTAATTATTTCAAAAATAAAGTAGCATCCCGACAAGAAAAAATACCTTCTGATATTTAGTTTATGCATTCAGCAACAGATTAATATATAACAAATCGATAATTTGCTAACTAAGAAAGAATATGGTCATTGTGATTTTCATTCTTAATTTTTGATAATGGTGTTGCAACAGGACGAAAACAAATAAAAGCATTTTTACCTACTTATTTTCGCATTCGTATAAGCCCTAATTACGTTTTATCTCCTACATGCATAACATTAAGCAGCTTTAATCTAAATCATCAATTACATGTGGTATAAGTCGTCGTTTTTTTGTTGTTTTAAAGACTCGCTGAAACGTAAAGCCTGTCTATGTAATCGCATTAAATCAGTTTTTTTCCAATATTTGCTCGACCTATCATGAGTGTGGAAGTACATGTCGGAAATAGCAAAATTTTTTTTATTACGATTTTATTAGCCAGACATTCAGCCGCACCAGGAACCGTTGCAAATATTCATTCGATCGAGACTACACTCAAAATCGACACATTCTCGACTACTTGATCAACTCCTGCCATGAATGCCACACCTGAAAGAATGCTACAAATACCTACATAAATTCGGCTCCTGGGTGTTTAAGGTTAAAAAAAAAAAAAAGGAAGTCCGTAAGAGAGGTTGGGTGACATGAGAGCGCAAAAAAAAAAGTCGCTTATGTCATTTGCCTGTTGCTAATATCTTTTGCAAATATCTGGCACTTAATCTTGAACTCTTTTAGCGCCAGATATTTTCAATAGTACCAGCGTAATCAACACATCACAACTAATGATTTCAAAATCGTCAGAATAATTTAATAGTTCAAATAGGTGCTGACCCTCATTATCTACATCCTAATCAGCGATATTTGATTTGTTGTGGAAATCATGTATGAATCGACAATCTTTCCTGATCTAGTTTGAGTATTGATGTATCAATGGTTTTTTTTAAAAATATCCTTCTGTGAGAGGCAAAAAATAAATAATTTCGACTGTTGAATAATATCCGCCAGCATTCCTTCACTATGCTTGAGCACTCGCTCATCTAATTTCCTATCCACGTCATCCATAACAACACTATCCGCTGGTTTAACATAAATCATGGATAAAACTAATTCTATTTTTCATTCCGCGGATAACACCAATTGACAGGTGAGTCCAATAATTTGTCATATCGAAACGGTTCTACCAGACTCAACAATTGTTATCCATTCTTCCACGCTTTAACCATTCCTAAGTTCCATAAAGGATAATATTCTGTGCACAAGTACGCGCAGTAATAGTGATGGATTTCTCTGACCAACGCTGAGATTAGGCCATTTATCTGAAGGGGACGGATCCATTGAGGAGGAGAATTCCAGAAAGAACCCGTTAGTAAGGTAGTCTTCTGCCCGTTGGGAACCCACCATTCCTACGCGATCACCTAATACAATTTTAACATTTATATCCTTTAAAGCTGGATAGTATTCAATTTTTTTCTTTGATTTTAGAATACTTGAATTAAGGTGGAGATTTGATTCCTATCTTGGATATCGGAAATTTGACACTGACTTGAGTTAAGCAATTCGAGAATAGACTTTCATAAAGAGAATACTCACTTTAAATAATAAATCGCATCGCCATACATCTCGATAAGAACAACAAAACCCAAAAATAATAACTGCTGTTTGTAAACATCAATACTTAAAAGTAAAAAACCCAATGCTGCCTCACCAAGAAAACTTCCCTGCATATGCGTATGTAGACATAAATGGATCAGCCAAATATATGATTCTAATACCCAATCTTATCTGGACGCCAGATAATTGGGTGTCAACAAAAAAGAAAGCCTCATTATAGACTGGATAATTTGTTCTGACATCTCTGTACAGCAATGACCTTGAGCAAAATTTGCCATAAACCCACCCGCCGAGAGTAAAATAAAGATCAATCCGACAAGAAAAAAAACAACGAACCTAAAAATTGTTTCAGAAAAATAAAAACACAACGATTAAGAATAATGGTATTACTCTCAAAATTGATAGCAACACAATTGACGCTATCTCAAAAATTTAAAATAATAAGTTTTGTTTTCATTTATGATTCATTGTTATGCTTTCAAATACGTTACACCTTCATGGATTAGAGAAATATCAAGTCCAATAAGTAAACCCTAAAACAATATATAAAAACACTAACAAAATCTCTTCACCCTAAAACCTTAGACAAATCAGCGCGGATGGAGGCCGTATGACAAAAGTGAGAACGGCTCCCAAAACTACCCAAAATAGTCTGTTAATCATTGGAGTTGTAATTTTATATACGCTTGTACAAAAAAATAATCGCCCATTTTAAATGATCTTCAATAATATTTCAAACATCCAAAATCTAATTGTACATAATTGTAATTATAACAAGACAGTATTTCATTAAATCATCACATAAGGAATTGAAAACCTTGTTTTAGGCCCAAAACATAGTTATTTAAATTCTTCCTCACTGAAGACCTCCACAGCTCTGATAGATGATAAATTAAAGTAATGATATAGGTAATATCTTATGGAGCACGTAAAAAAATATTTAATAATCGTACTTTGTCAAGTTTAAAAACCTAAACGATAAGAATTTTATATAAAGCATGATTTCGGACTTTGAAGTCATTTTTTCCTCGTCTACGTAAAAATCATCTCTTTTCCCGCCCTCGCCTCCACTAGTGACATTTGAATATTAAGAATTAAAAGTGTCTATTTATCATTCTTATCCACTAAACCAACTGTCCTCCAAGCCGTATATGTGCCGATAAATTCCTGCAGAAAGTACAGCGATCGTTTAAACATAACCTCATTTGATTTATTGGATTACGATGCTAGAGCAAATTCTAACTATACAGTTGTTTTTCTCGAGGAACAGTCCTTGTACCTTGAAAGTTTCTCTAATTTAGATCAAATACGACAACCAACGTCCACTACAGCTAAATCCCCCTGGTCAATTGATAAATACATCGAGTTGCTTTCAAACCGAAACGATTGCAACATCATCTGAATCCATGATCGCTTACAAACTCATTTGGCGATTCTTCAACCGCTTTAGCTAATAACGCCCCCCCTTCCAATTTGATTCTTGGATACAATTATGTTGAATTTAATATCAGACTCAATCTTGGATATTTATCGATTACTTCCATCAACGTATTTGAACATCACCCTCTACAGTGATGAAATTTTGATCAGTTTTTACTTTTGGTGGATGATGCTTGCTAAACGGCTTCATCAAACCATTTAGGACGCGTCACCCTGAAAAGGGGGGGGGTAGGATAGGATAAGTAAATTCACACAACTCACAATCTTTTTGGGTTCCGTCCCACCATAAATTTGAGTCAGATCAAAATTAAAAACTAGTTAACTAATATTTTTAAATCGTTGTATTTACTAAAAGAAAATTTTTTTACTTCTAACGCATTTAAAAATACTCAACTTGCTGATTAAAGTCTCATCATCAAAGGTATTAATTTTTGCACTCCACCTCCTCTTCATTAACCAGTTTTTTATGGGCGATAAAAAATAACCCTAGAATTTTATATACAAAAAAATCCAGGCAACGCTTGAGTCATCAGTAATCAATAAACTCGAATCATTGATCACCTGTGAATATCGCTTTGAAAGCAATTGACCTGGCGAATTTCTAATTCCATTCATCATAGGATGTTCGATCACTTCGATGGAGTTGTACCACAACTATAATCTTCGATAACCATAACTGTGAATTTTGAACGATCCAATTTTCCTTCGTAGACTTGTAGTTCACTCCAAGTAAAAAATATCATTACTTTTTTTGAATTTGTAGTCTTAATCTACAAATCTTGGGCCAATCCCGTTTATATAACCTTGGGCACCTTCCACTCAAAACCTCCAACAATTTGTTTTTTCCTTATCGGAGACACATCATAGTACAAATGTTTTTACTCAATCCTAAATATATTCTTGCATTGAGAGATTATGATTTAATTTCTTATTTTAGTTCCAATACTCCGTGTTGAATAAAAATTCATTTCGGTCTTCACATGCATTTCAGAACGACCAACCACGATGCATTATTGGCAATACATCTGATAAACTATGGCTATAAAAACACACCCTCTAGAAAGAAAAAAAATCATATACGAGTTTAATGAATTTCTTTGGCAACTGATGTTTTGTATCAGTGGATTATTCGTGATCAAATAGACTTTGTATACCTGTTGACAGGATCATAATCACATAATGTCTGTGAATTAAGACGATAGGCTCTCATAACGCAGATCCACCTAAAAAATATATCCTGCGTTTTCTCTTTATTTCCTGGATAATAAATAGGCCAAGAAACAAAATTTTAACATGACGATTCTAAAAGAATGGTTTAAATTTTTTAATGTTATTGATTATGTTCACGTGCTATAAAATCTGACTAATCTGATTAATACTATACCCCGCTGGTGAGAGTAAATTAAGGTAAAAAAGTTGCTCATGACATCCATGACCTATAATTATCAGGTCCACCACGACCTAAAGGTAAATATGAGAGCAACTTATTAAGCTGTTAACCAGAATATTATCGACCCAGCATGAACTGGAACCCTCCAACAAATTCTTGATCAGCATCGTATTCCTAAGTTACAGCGATAAGGAATTCTGCGGTAAAAACTTAGCGGCTGAAAGATTGAGAAAATTTTATTCAAAGCGTTATTTGTATTAAACGTATAACCTGATCAAATCACTATCACGAATTGAACGCTCTGTCTATCTCGCGAAAGCCGACGGTTAGCCTACAGGTAAGACCGATTAAGCCAACAAGGCCGAACAAATAATTAGCGATGAGTGTATCATATAGTGGATTCTGCAGCTTGAAGTGTGCAAATGTAGCCGGTTAAACCGCATAGAAAATGCAATACGACCGTTTTGCCGTGGGCGAAAGAATTGGATATTCTCAACCTCAGTAGACGGAGCCAAACCCGTGCCAATCTGTATTCAATGATTGAAACGGCCAAAGCCAACCAACTGGAACCGTATGTGTTATCACAAGCAAGGGTTTACTGATTTCCCAATGCCCAACGATAGCAAAATATGAAAAACTACTGCTTTGCATACAAACAGGAAAATGAAATACGGGTTTGTTAGCCGCTTTCATTTAGCTTACAAATGATCAAAAATGTATCCTAAGTGGGTTATTGGATATTTCTACTTTTTTAGAATAGGGAGAAATTATCTGCGATGCAAGGATCTAAAGCCATACTCAACTCCACGGAGGAACTACGTTGCTTCAACCTGGCATTCAGTTAGTGAGCTACTTTTCATGAACCCAGGCATGAATATGTTTGCTTTTAGGGACCGTATAATACCATCTCACGTGCATCCAATGATATGCCTGAATAAAAACGTATACCATAAGCCCTTGTTGATCGATGAGCTTCGGTATTGTACACAGAGCAATTGACGTCAATAATGCTGCATCAACATGTCGGGCGAAATTCCACGTGTGTTTTTTGCGCGCCAACTAGTGCATCTACTTCAAAAACCCTCAATATCCATCATGAAGAATCACCTCATTAATTTCATTTTTTTCTACAAACTAAACGATCGTTGTTATAGAAATTTTGGATTATCGGAACTTGGATTACCCAAATCCGTTAGATTAGAGGGCCATGCCTCTATCCATTAATGCTCCAACCGATTCTCAGCACCGATACCCACCCTTATATAGTTCAATATTGTCGTTGTTAGAGCATGTCATATTGGCCATTCAAATATTCGAGAGTAGTGGTTCGCAGCCCAAATCCTTTCCACGTTACCAACTAAGGGAGCTGAATATTAAAGAGTTGTTTCCGTTAAATACTCCAAGATCGACAATAACATCACCGTTCTGAGGCATACAGATATCATCAATTGTGTACCTCCCAACAAATTGCTTTCTATCACCTCGTCTGTAACTTTAGAATACTGTCTAAACCATTTTTCATACAACGGTTGCTTCACTTTCAATTTTGACCAAGCGCTGTGCATGCAGTCCCTCGAAATCAATCCGCTATGGTCTTCATATTGAGGTGCTAATGGCAATCAACATCCGAGTTGATAAATAACCAATCGCATCAAGTCGGCAGACAGTTGATCCCTAGCCGATCATAAAGAAACTTTAATTATTCATTTTTAGAGTTACAATACCGTACAAATAATCACCCATCTGCTTTAGATACTCCTCTAAGACTCGCTCAATGCCACACTGTAATTAAAAATCATTAAAACTTTATCATAAAAGATTACTAATAATGAAAATCATTAAAACTTATTATAATAAAAATTAAGGTGAAGAGGTCTCTGGAGTCACAAGAGCCTGGTAAATCAAATCCAAAACTTTCATTCCTTTACTATTGTTATTAGTAAACTCACGAAACGCAAACCTGCCAGACCATTCGGTATGGGCATGTCTTTCTTCATTAAATGTTGGCATGAAGTGTTTGCTTTTGATAAACAATGTATAACCAACTCCTCTGAACGACACGCCCAACAACGTGTTCCCAGTCGTCCAGCCAGGGTTGTTGATAGATTATACAGAAACCAGCGTGTTTTGTTTACATGGTTTGGTAATGATTTTTCTTCTTCAACTTTTGCTTTCTAATGTTCCTGTGGTTCAGCCGAGGTATACCAATTTCAAACGAGTATCTCATTTCTTGGCTAAAACCTCACCCGTGAACATTGATTTTATCCTAAATGAATTGTGTTTGCAACATTATTATTCGGCAGCTTTATTATTCGGAACACAAAGAGTTGGATTTGTATTGGGTAATAATAGCTCACTCTACTGAGCGAGAAATTGAGATTCCTACCCCAACATCTTTACATCTCTTAATCTTTACTCAACTGATCTCAGAGTGATTACTGCTCTGTTAGAAATTTCGATTTGCTCAAGAAGCCTTGCTTGATGTGATAATTTTTTCCAGTAGAGTGCTTGGTCTATTAAAATTCTTCATGTATGGTTAAACGGCTAACTGATACTTGGCTAAAACGGTGGATTGCGTATTCTGGTGAACGTGAACACCGATTCTGGCGATGGTGAAACTTAAAATTCCCCTGGGTTGTTTTTATTTTTTCCCCTCAAGTTTCCGATCATAAATGATTGCTTGTTTTTTTCGAAAGATTCCTTTTATTTTAAATTCGGTGTGCTTGTGCTGTTTGGGTCAAAGATGGCACCCGCCAGCGTATTACCCCCGTTTTGTGTGGGCCATGATCGGTAGGCAGCTGATAATCATAAAGGGGGAAAGAACAGCCTCCCGGTCACCTGTTTCCATCAAGTCTTTCGGTGAGCACCCTTTAGGGGTTCTTCCCCAGTCATAAATAATCAGCGGCCCAATTGTAAACCTTGAGGGTTTTTGCGAACTGCCCGGTTTTGGTCGGGGTGATTCTAAAGTATAGGGGAATAAGCGATTATTTCACCCGATATCCTTTCATGCAAGCGGTTCCCAGTGCCAAGCTTTGGTTTTACCAGCCACAGGGGCCATGATGAGAAAATTTTTGATGATTACTAATCCATCGACTTGCCAAAAAGAACAAAGGGATTGTTTGAGTCCTCTTGGATGCTGAAACATGTCTTTTGGGTTGGGGGCAATTTTTGTTTAGCGGCCTTGAGCAATCGTTGCTGTTGCGATGGTTTTTATCATGCTTTTGGGATGGTCAGCATTGCAATCGTTTTTCGAACGGTAAGTCTTGATGTTGCTCGGGTTTTCGTTTTGACTCAGAGGCATTCGCCATGCCGGGGCTTGAGCGATTTTTCTGAGGGGTGTTTGTTCAATCATGGGTTTTTTTCCCCGGGGATTTAATTAATGGAAACTTTGGGGGCCACGAATTTTTTCAGGGCTTGGGGGAATAGGGTCAGTTGTTCATTCGTTCGTTGCAATGATCCTGATTGGGTTTGAAAATCGATTTAAATTTTTAAGCCGGTAAAGCTGATGTCGGTTGGCCCAATCGCGCGGCTCGATTCAATGAACCGGGTAACGGATAAATTGAGTAGCCCTAAACAAAGCGAAGGGCCCGTCTATTGCTTTTGTTTGAGTTGTGTTTTTTTACCCAGGCACACGTCATCGCCCTGCTTTGGGCCCGTTCACAATGCCCGCACTCCCCTTGGTGAGTTTTTGGGTGTTTAACGGGGGTGTTGTGACTGGTTTTGGTGTGGCCCGGGATTTTCTGGGTGGTGGGACCCGTTGGTGGGGGAAGTACAGCCAATGGAAGGGTTTTCATGCAACTCTATCGTTCACCGCCAGATGGTTGGGCACGGAGTTAAGGTGTTACGAGGAAAATGTAATCAATATTGACCTTGACGGTTTTTCTCGGTGTATGGAAGGCGTTTGGGGGAGTGGGGTTTGCACGGGTTTTGTCTAATGAATCAACCACTGCTGCCGTGTCCCGCCCCTTGTTTAAACGGTTTGTTGTTTCACGCCCACCAACATGCCCGGAGCATTGATTTAACTCGGCTAATGAGAAGAAGAATGATGACGTAATCGTGCCAAGATCCAGCGTTCGATAATCTGAACACCGACTTCGACTTTGGCTTTATCCTTAGGTGCTCTGGGCGGGCAGGCATGATGGCCCACCGTAATGGGCGGCCAATTGTTGATAACTGGCCTTGATATCGGGATCCATAACGACAGGCTTTTGTTGACACCGCTTTTTAAGTTATCTGGCACGATCAACTTCGGCACACCATCTAAAAAGTCCCAAAAGGGGCGTGCAGGGATTGAAGCCAGTCGGGGAATGTTTGTGTCCAGGTTTGGGTTCACAGTAGCTGTAATTGGATGCAAACCCCGCACCGCAATGAAGAAATTTTTTTCCATTCGGATTTCACCCGGGGTGTCCATCAATGATCGGTACCGTTTGGCCGCATAATCGACAATAGTTGTCGCCGGCTTTGTGAATCTGACGCATTGAGCGCTTTTGTTTTGTTGACCCATGGGTGATACAAAAAGCAGTACTGGGGATTTGCTGTAACTACGATTGGATAGGTCTGTGTATATTCTTCCCCAACAGGGGTTTGGTGACGCCTTTACGCCAAGTCCCGGTGTATATCAACCCATTCGGTAATTCAAATGCCGTCGATGCGCGTGTGTCAGCAGTAGGATAAAACAAGTGGGGCCCGTTGCTGTCATTCAGGGCTTGTATTTTGGCCCAGTTTAAATCCAGCTCATCGGCTTGCTGGTGATCTTTTGAACCCCACCCAGGCTGATTCGAGGCTGTTCTTGATTGACGAGACTTAAATCGCTTGTAGTCGTAGCCGTATATTCTCTTAAATTGCGCATTTTTAATTCTTTTTTCCCCTTTTGGCACCCATTCCATAAAAATCGGACAGGATAGCCGTGAATTTCTGCTGGAGGATTCTGATTTCGTGAACCCCTTTTCTGGGAACTGCTAAAAGTTTCACGTTCACATCAGAAGGGGTTTCACATAAATCAGAAACAGTGTTCACGTTCGCCAAATCAGCGTTCACGTTCGTCCAAATATGCAGGTTTGGGCAATAGATTCTCTCTGGTTAGGATTTGTCACCCCTACGTGTTTGTTTATCGGTTTGTTCGTCTGTCCGTCTATTCCATATCTGGATATCATAAACCGGAATGCGTGTGGTCTGGCTAGTTATACACCTCGACATGATTTGAACTATGACTGATAACGATAGCCCTGTGTGATTGTGCGAAGTCGGCAATACTGACTTCGTTTTGATCAGCGGTTTTATCTCATGAGAAAGCCCAATTGCTGCTTAGAGGTATTTCTTTGCTGTTATTTCAATCGCCTAAATGAAAACCGTATTTTTTTAAAATCGATTTTTTTTTGATTAGTCCGGCCTGAAGTTAGGGGGTTACTTTTAATTGTGTGCTTTTTTGGTTTTTTTAAGATAACTAAAGTTATATAACTAATTATATATTTTAAAGTAATAGAAGTTTCGATAATCCTAATTCGTAATCAGACTTAATTTGATTGCATAACTAAATAATAATCAGGGGATTAAAAAAATGAAAAAATTTAACAAAACTAGTAATATCAATTTTCTTATATCATTTTACAGTAGTGCTAATGCACAAAGCTGGCAACTCTATGATGATTTTAATGTGGGGGGCCCTTTTAACACCCAAAAATGGGGAGTCTATACTGATAGTGGAGTTTAGGGAAGTGTTCAATCGAAAATTTAAAAAATGAGGTTTCAGACATAAAGCTCCGGACTTAATAAATGAGGCGACAATATAATATGTTGAGCTAAAACAATTTTTGATTTGCGACTGATGGAGTAATGGCTGATATTAAGTCCATGGTTTGTTCAGGGAATATAAAGGGCGGGGAGAAAACTAATTTTTGGTTTTAGGAATAGAATTGGCACCGATTACAAAGTTATAACCGCGCAGGCATCCGTTCGCCCCCATCAAGATGTCATTGCAGGCCTTACTTTTATGGATAGGTATAAGGCAAATTTGGGGACTATGTGTCTGAGATCGGCACTGATTCTTGGGAAAGGGATAGATATTGGACAGATTGAAAATAAGCCTAGGGGAGTAAATGTCCGAGTTGATAGAAACAACAAAAAATCTATATTCTGGTGGGTTTGGTGGTGCAAATCTTAGCGGTCGTCATTTAACCCCAAAAACTGTGGGAAACTTGCCAACATCATTGCAAAGAAGCTAAGTTTCTACTAAAAGAAGAGAGGAGATAGGCGAAATTCAATGGAAACGTGTATTGTTGTATAGAAATGTTTATGTATATCGGTAAGTACTGTGAGCAATAAAGTTTTTTAGTAATTTTTGTTTTAGTATCAGAGTAGCTCAGGCCCAAATTGCGGCCTGAGCTTTTGCCATTCAGTTAGAATATAATAAGTTGATCCTTATGGTGCCATCTTCGTTGAATGTGTTATGGATTGTTACGTGTGATAACGAATCGGATACTTGACCCCTTAAGTCCATCAAGAAATCCTGTGATTGTTCCTCGCTGATATCAGACACATCGATCTTGCACATGCCTTCTCTGCACTCAATAGCATCAGTCTTATAATCATGATTGCTTAAACTAATGCCATCAATGGCATGCTGAAGTTCTTGTCGGGTGTTAACCGCCCAGTTTGGTATCTCTAGCTTGATTTTGGAATTTGGCCTCAAGTAATTTGATTTGTTTTTGTTGTTCTTGTTCTGTTGTAAAACTATCTCATCTATATCAAGTTGAGTTATTGATTCCTCTTCGGATTTTTCATTATCCTCGGAGGCTAATTGGTCGTCTGGGACTGAACTTGATTGCAAGTTAATTGATGAAATATCTTTGCTTGAGTTCTTTTAGCTCATCATACAAGAAATCACTGTATTCGAACATCTGGGCTTCAATTTATTTTGTTCTCCATCCGTTCGTATATGTTTTTACTGTCTAAAGAATCCTTATTAGGATTCTCATTGAGATTGTTTTGTGCAGTAACATAGCTACTGATTTTTTCGGATAAAAGATGTCTCCAGTTGTAGCTTTTGTGATCGTATCTCAGCGATTTGACTGCTCATCAAATCCATAAATTTTTGTTTGTTCGAGTGCTATTTTGTCCAAGCTACGCTGGTGCTGGGCATAAGCAACAGTCAGTGCTATTGCTAGTGTCATGATTATGATTGATTTGAATAAGTAACTTTTGTTGTTGTCAGGTTTGTTCATGGTTGGTTTCCTTTGGCTTTAAACGCTATTATTTCAGTTGAATTTGAATGTGTGCCAGCGTTTTGAATCCACTGGCAACACAACTTTTTCAAGCATTAATTACCAGCATTGTCCGTTCCGGGCCAATCAGCAATGCGAATGTGACGCAAAACTGCATTGGGTGGAAGATCGCAGTAGACATAACGATGGCCACGGCTTGTATTGCTGCCGACGGTATCTAACGATACTAAACTATTGTTTCCGCCATTGAATCTCCAGTTAATCAATGCACCATTAAATGCAGCATCGGCTAATCCACATCGTACTGTTACAGTGGATTGTGGGTGAAATACATAAACATAAGTATTTGAGGAATGTGTGCCTAGTGCTGAGGTGAAGTTATCTCTACTACACCACAGGCAACCCGACGTTCTACACCGCTTATGTTTTTGATACCCAGGGACGTTTTATGAAATACCGTTCCTGGTTACCAGCCATTGCTTGGCAACTTGCCCCGCTCCATGTTTTTACATCAGTAGCATTGGCAGTTGGTGCACCCAATGCAATGATTGCAGGTATTACAATACCGCTGCTGCTTTGATAAGTTTTTTAGTTTTGTTGATCATTTTATGACCTCCTATTGATTAAAAGATTTGTGTGCTGTTTAAAATCATTTGCACAACAGAAACTTTAACTAGACTACAGTCCATGAATATTAAGAAGTTCACGTCAAAACTGTGAACTAATTAACAATTTTTAACGGATCATTAAGCAACTATGGATAAGATTGAGAATTTATTGCTAAGTATAGGCGCAGCCAAAGGTGGGACAACATGGCTGTATAAGCACCTAAGTACTCATCCGGATCTTTATTTTTTACCAGAAAAGGAAATTCATTACTTTTTTAGTATGAATAAAGATTACAACAGATTGACCTATGAAAAAAGGTACAACTCATTTCTTAGATTTGCCGAAATCCAGTCACTTGATGTAAAAGTTTTAACGAAAAACTGAACTGGTACGCAAACCCGGTATCTGAATGATCCCGTGATGATGAGTGGTTAAAAATTTATATTCGGATAATAAAGATTCGAATATTGTGCTGATTTCAGCAACTCGACCTGTACACTCAGTAAAGAGGGCTGGAAAAATGTTGTTTCAACTGCAAGGAACATAAAGATTATATATACATTGAGGGAACCTATTGCACGGCTTTGGTCTCATTTAAACTACCACATGATTTACAGTGGTCAAGAAGAGAAGCTGAAAAACTGGTCAAATGATGAATAGTCAAATTTTCAAAAAAGAACTGTTAGTAAAACATGGACTTTATTATGAAAACTTGATTCGATTATATGATTGTATTCCCAAAGAAAATATTTTGATCTTATTTTTTGAAAACATACGTGAAACTCCCCAAAATCATCTTAATTTAATTGAAGATTATCTTGATATCAGAAAAAGAGACTATAGTAATTCCAAATTAGATTCAGCAGTCAATAAAACTAAAAAATCAACAGGATACCCGGCTATTTCAGAGCAGCCCCATCAAAAAACATGCAAATGATCAGTATTCAAAATTAGAAACATTGATTTGGTATTACCTAATTCCTGGAACTTTGATAATTTAAAAACGAAAGAAAACTAGAGGCTATCAAGCAGGTCAATGAGATGCTGTTAGAATTTATCGACTTCTTTATATTTTCCAGGTGACATAAATTCTTCGTAATTGAAACTATCGGGTAGTGTTTTATTCAAAAAATCAGATAATTCATTCTTGAAGTTTGTAGGATTGCTGATAGCCTTTTCATAGGATACCCAAGTTGGGGGCAAGTTCTCCTCATCAACAGATTAAAATTTCTTTGCTGGTCAAGCATGATATTTGAAAATGCAATTTTGGCAGTTCTTTTAATGCACCTCATATGAGCGGTTGAAGTAGCAACCAGATCTCTGTAGACAACAATCATATGAGGGTTAATAATATCTTCCCATTTTCTATCTAGATAATAAGCGGCTTCAGGATACTTCCAGCCCCAAATATCGTGGGAATTGTTGTTTAATTTTATGGCTTGTCGGATATCCGGAATTTTACGAGATTCAAAAACTGGGTCTTCATAGTTGTTGCCATAATTTGACCCTATATATATTCCGTGTGCAGCAACCATTCCAGCGACCATACTGGTACCGCCTCGTGCTACTCCAATAATAATATAAGTTCTTTTGTGAGGAAAATTATAGTCTTTAGGCTTATTTACATTAATTGAGGTTGAATTTCTATTTCGCATATCTTGACATTCCTATGCACGTTTTTCGCTATTTTCTTGTAATTCATTGAGATGTTAGCAGTTAATTTAAATAAGGTAATACTTTAGCTTTCTAAAATTCACTTATAAACAACAACATTGTATTGCGGGAAATTCCGAGTTGTGATTTATTTCCTCATAGTCATTCATCGCGTAAGTCCTATGATTCTTATAATGAATTATTTTATAAGAATGGTCGAGCAGCATTCTGATACATCCTGAGAGGTTTTTCCAAGTGCTTTAATTTTCCCGATGTTTCAATTAAAATTTTTTGTCCTCTTTAGGTTCTTGAGCTTCAAG
>JAFLJL010000904.1:0-49436 GCA_018398815.1 Conus ventricosus
GATTTAAACTTGTTATATTATATATGTATATATATATATTATATATTTTATCAGTATATTTAAAGTGCCTAAAACAATTTTTTAAGTGCTCAACCCTTGGGGAGCAGTAAAAAAGGGAATCTTAAACTATCTACAATTTGTTTCGAGCGCGTTGCGCTGTAATCAGGATGGTTGTTGGTTTGCCCACCGCCGATGTTATATAGCGTGTGGGCTCCCGTTTGCGGTTGTTTGCACGTGCGGGTTGGCTGCACGTGTTTTTTGGGGGCTTTCAGGTTTTTGTTTGGGGTATTCACTAACAACGATTTCCATTTATGCCTGCAGTTGTTTACTATTTCTGTTTTGGTGTTTAAAGTTGCTAAGTGTGGTTTGCATAGTATTAACCATTTTTCAGTTAAACATAGGTTGCACCTTTTTGAAACATTGCTGTATGGTGATGCTCTTTTTATGATTTTCCAGGATATATTGTAGCTTGTTTTTGCGTCTTTAAGTTTCCAGATATTTTTGGCTAAGTTCTGTTTGGTTTTTATATTTTTCTTTATTAAATGACTGTTTGTGGTTTGCATATCTGGTTTTGAAGTGGTTTTCAGTTATCCCTATGTATGTTTCTTTTTCATTTTCTGATGTCACAGTAGCCTGGTATACAATGTTTTTTGTGAAGACATTTATTGTTTAGTGGGCACTGCTCCTTTCTGGTGCAATTGCAAGATTTCCTTTCTTCACCCTTCTTTGCCGTGTTGATTTTCATTTTGTTGGATGCGTCAGTTAGGTTTTTGAGGTTGGGCATACATGAGTACGATAGTTTGACAGTGTTTTTGTAAATATTTTGGACAGTTTGTGTTCTTTTGGAAATGAAGTTAGGATTTTGAAGAATTCTTTCCTATGTTTGTTTTGAGTTTCCCGTGTATGGGGGGTTATACCATATGATTTTTCTTTTCCTATTTTCTTGCTTTTATTTGTGTTGTTGTCTGGGTTGTATTGTAATTTGTAATTGTATCCACTTGTTTGTAGTGCCTCCTGGTATTCTACTGCTGCATTGTTGAACACTCTCTCACTGCATGACAGGTTTGATAGTCTCTTGTTTATGCCATGGGCCTGGGTATGGTCTTTAATACAGATGGTGGATGGTTACTTTTGGTGTGTACATAAAGAGGTGTATCGTTGGGTTTCTTGTATGGTTTATATATGTGATTGTTTGAGATCCAGTGTTATGTCTAAGTAGTTCATACCTTTTTGTTTGCTTCAATGGTAATCTTTATAGTTGTGGTTTTGGAAGATTTTGCATAGTTTCTTTCTTTTGTTTTCGTTGGTTCTTGGATTGTTGGTTTAGTGCAGCAAGGCATCGTCTTGATAGTCCGACTTGATTTTCGAGTTTTCTTGATGTGGGACAGCATAAAGAGTCCGTCCAGTTTCACCTGTTTTGACCTTTCATATGTTCCATGGTTACGTCGAATGTTGCGTTTCTGTGGGTTTTCCTGTTCCCGAGTTCATTTTGGCTGTGTAGTAATGTTTTTTGAGTGTGGCGAATGATTTCCATTTAGGACACTGTTATGTCAAGTGTGGTATGGCAAAACTTCCAGGACTTTGGTGAGTGTGTTCCTTCATCTATAGATGGTTAAAAGTTACTGTGTCAAATGTGATGAATACTGTTGTATTTACTGTGTTTATTGAGTTTTTTTGAACCATTGGATAACTTTGTATGTGTTCTCCAGAGGTTGTATTCCGTGTTTGATTTTACGTTCTTTATTTTTTTTTCAGAATGTTCTTGCTTATTTGGCCTAATTCAGTTTGGATGGGTTTATTAGTCTACATGTTGGGATTGTTATGAAAATTGGGTTGTGGTCTTGTGTGTGTATGAATGCTGCTTTTGTTTGCTGTCGTTCGATACTGTCACTTAAGGTCTATTGCGCTCTGCAAGTTATTGTTCTTTAGTGCGGATATGTCATGTATATTTTTGTCGCTTTTTTGCAGTTTTCTGGATTTTTTGTCAAGGAGTTGAGAGTATTGTTTTGGTTCCATTTTGTTGTAATTGACTAGTTTTATCTGCTTCTCAAATATTCTTTTGTCATTTTGTATTGTTGGATTTATTTGTGTGTTTTTTTTGTAGTGTTGTTTATGCGTTGGAGTGCGACCTAATATCCTGCACGCCTCACACACTTGATGAGGACTGATGACGACTCGATGGCGTTGAAAGTCGACGACTACAGCGTTCAAGTCCGTTCAGGTCTTATTGATCTTCTCAGAGTGTGGCTCAAAATCAATACTACACGCACGTCGTCTCTGCCGACGACAAGGCGACAGATCACACAGAATCTGTGGCTCCACACAATCACTGAACGCATCGACAGCCCCTAGTCAAAGGTCGCTGGTTCCAATCTCGTGAGAGGTGCTCAGGCTTTGGCAGCAGCGGCTTCTCCGGCCCAACTGGCTTCAGTAGGGTGTCGGTCCAGGGTGCCAGTGCAGGTAGGGTGGTTGTAGGCACTCAGGCCGGCCTACTGTTCACTGACACAGGGCGGAGATCAATGGGGGTAGGAAACTCGCTAGGGCCACGGACCTCAGAACGTCGCAGCCAGTCACCTTCAAACAGGGTACACTGCTACTGTGGGGGAAACTGATTATCTACATTAATTATCATGGCTACTTGTTCATTACAATCACGACTATTTTGATATTTCATTAGCACTCACATTCCACCAGAACCTTGCGACAAACATAGCATATTCTTTCTTCAACACTACAACGTTCCCTTTTCCGGGTTCATAACACTACAACATTCCCTTTTCCGGAATCATAACACTACAACATTCCCTTTCTGAAATCACAGCACTACACAGGAAGGATAAACCTTTCAGAATCTAGTGTTCCAAATTGGGGAAAGGATTCCCGCCTAGACCCTCTTCAATAAACCATGAATACAATTCATTATACACAACTAATGATTATTTTTCATCAAACTATAAATGTCACGACAAAATGTCCATTTCTTTTTCTTGTAACCCAACCAAGAATGTTAATTTCATTTCATATAATCACCAGATTTTAGAAGGTATATTTTCCAAAAGATTCATCTACTTCAATATATGTAAGGGAAAGATTCCCACACACTCTTGTTTACCAACACACAACTATTCAATATTCACATGAAGAGCGAGTTAAATACTCATCCACATCAAAAATCAAAACCAGCATATATAGTCTATGTTGCTAACTTTGGGAGCTTATTATCCATAGTATCAAAACTCTCCCTCTTCTCGCAAACTACATTGGAATAAACACCTTTTTTTCATCATGAAGTTCATAACTAGTTAAGTAACAGAATAAACAAAATCTTTTTTATTTCCTGAAGACCACTTCCTTTAACACTCACTTCATCTATTCATGTTTTCTGAAATTTCGTTTTGCACCCTATCAATAGGATAACAGAACGCAGCAAATACTTTTCTTTTCTAAACAAAACCTTCACAGAGCGCTGAGGAAGTTTCAGTCGTCCTAAACGGGAAATACGGTTTCGGTTTTCTAATAAATAAACATTGAATGATAAATACCTGACTGCCACCAAAACAGATGGAGTCCCTCTTCGGCCTTCTAGGTAGTTGCGTTGCCGGTAATCACTGCAGAGACTGCCTAACCGTTTTAGCTCACCCGGCTTTAACAGTGCGCAGGTGAGCAGCAGTCAGGTAAACTTTTCAACCGCTTTCTGGACGACTACCTTCCGGTTAGCACGGTTGCATGAGAAGTTGTGACTGGACGGGAAACGGTCTGTCACATACTCCCCCTCCTCAAAAAAACAAAACAAACCACAATGTCCGAATTTTTTCACTAAGAGGAAGCAGACAACTACAGGTCACTAAATTCCAGAACAAATACATGAAAAGGACATCAAAACTGGGATGTACACAAACCAATGTCTAAGGAACAGACTGTTTCTCCAAAAGAACGTGAAAGATGATCAGCGAAAATGTTCGATGATCCTGGAACTGGTTCTATTTGGGAATGAGAATTCCTGCAGAGACAATGCCCAACGCATAATTCGGGAATTCTTAAAAAGAGAATGTAAATTTGTTTGTTCAAGCTCACCCTATCTTATTTTGCACAAAAACCCCCCCTTTTCACACACAAATCACGTCCTTCTCATGTTATTTTTGCAAATTAACACCTTTTTTACAACTAAAATTAACACGCAAAAACCTTTATACAAATCGACGTAATCAGCACATTAAAATGGGGCTTACGTGAAAGATAAGATAGGGTGATCGTGAACAAACATATTTACATTCTCTCCAGGGACATAAAAATCTAAGGGTTTACAGTACGCTCTTCTACTTCCAGCACCACCAACAAATCAGAACAAACACCTAGCCTCCCATCTGAATTAGTTTATTTTTAAAATCCAAGGGAATTTTAGGGCCCCTCAATTAATTCTTTAAATTGGCTGTTTCCATCAAACTTATATAACTGATAATCGCAAAACCCCGCTTAATTGACGGCAGTGCTCGTAGAACAGTAGATGGCTGACCATTTAAACAAATTAGTATTTGTTTTTAACTGTTGTAAATGGACATACAACATTGGGTTCACGAGAAAACGGCTGGTCTACTGCCTAAAATACTCATAAAGACCGCTTTTTAAGTGCATATGGTTTTAATTATGATATTTTTCCCACCGCTACAAAAACCCTAAAATTCGAGCAAGGATTCTAGGAAAAACGTACTCCCATTTTTTCTTGAAGTTCTGGAAAATTCATAGTAATTATAAGATTTGCCTAATTAATTTTTTAATTAATGCCAAAATTGCTAAATACTTCTCTTAAAGAACAAAAGCTGTAGTAGCCATCGGGTATTTTAAATGTTTTAATTTAGATTGCCTTTTCGTCCTTAACACCCCACCCAGTTTTCTTAGCTCTTTCAAATATGTTAATCCATTTTTACTTTAAAACCAATTTCTCTAAGGGCAACCCTATAATCACACCGCGCCTATTGTCAATTGGGTACGTTAAAAACACACGTTTGTTTTGTTGGGTTATATAGATGTACATCTTTTTTATAGCTATTTTAAAAAACTATTTAAAAATGGAACCTTTTAAATATAACGAAAGTGCTACTTACAATGTAGGAGCGTTTAAAAACCCCAAATCTTTGGACTTCAGCAATTTAACCATTGCCTTAGATGGATCATAAGGCTTCCAGGTCAGACTTGTAAACCCACTAACTAGATATTTAAATCCACCAAAAAAGAGTGACAGAGTGCCATCAGCATGTCATCCCGCCCTATGACGTTTTCCCAGAATCAGTTAAATTTTGCCATTTACTGCGAAACCTACGGGCTGCGGTGTTTCATTGCAAACCATTTAAACCCCCCCAATCTCTTGGTAAGGTCGTATATAACTTTAAATGTTTATTACCAGAAACAGACAAATACTAACTAAAACTACAAGTGCCCCTCCCTAACGACAACGCTTTTAATCCATTTAAAAGCCCAATGGACACTAATGCATATGAAAGAATTTGAAACGAATTTAACTTTAAAACCCCCTCAACTAACTTTAGACAAAAGTTAGACCGTAATCATGGGTTAGGCACATTGTATTTGTGGGGTGCAAAAAGAAAATTTAAAATTATGACTACTGGCCTGGCCACACTTCTTTTCAACCAGACAACAAGTTCGTTTAGGGTCAATTGAACAAAAACACCTAATGCCTGGACAACATTTATCTTAGATGAAAGTGAAGGTCTAACAATGCCAGGAGTGCAAAGACTTAATGACTCCATAAGGACATACGTTTGGTGTCTATTAGGACACAAGCACAGACTAAGTCTAGCATAGTGGATCAATCCACAGGCTTGATGCTAGAAAACAATTTCTAGCAAATTTTAGAAGATGCTATTAACTCTGCTGTTGATTGCCTCCCAGCATACAAAGGTATCAAGACGTTTTGCACATGCTAGGTCAAAGTTGACTTTGTTGTAGGCCAGGGGATTATACATGCTACCCCTACCTTAGACTACAGATTGGCATAAATACAGAATTATAACATGAAATCCTCATAGCTGGAGACAACCAAAACTTAGGGCACATCAAGGCTTAACCACAAGGCCCGCACCATCCATTTTAAAAAAGTCCCTAACCCGAAGAAAGCATCTAGTTATAAGCGCCTCACAACCAGAAAGCAGCCCAGAAAGCACACCGCCTTTTGATCTACCTCACACTGACAGTCTACTAGCGAAAAGGGACAGCCCTCGTTGTATTTTTAACTTTTACTGGATTAGCCATACTTTATTTCACCTAAAAATTAATCCAGCAGCTAGCATCCAAAACGTCCACAGACGGTCGGCCATATAACCAGCAACTTTGCCTATTTTTAACAAAACCCAACTAACAACACTGCCTATTATGCCAGCAAAAGCATCAAGCGCTTTGGCAGCTAACTTCTTTAATAAGTTTGTAGATGATGCAATTGTTTTCTAATCCAACTTTTACCAGGCTGAGGTGTTGGAGGCGCTACTGGCCCTGCTGGTGCACCCCCTGTTAAAGCAAAAAACGAGTGTAGAGATAGAAAAACCCTACAGCTTTAATATACAACTATTGAAATTTCCCCTGTTCCCTGAAACATGAGTCCTTATTCTTTCAGCTAGCGTAGTGTTTTCATAAGTATTCTGTCTATAGTTTCTCTAATTTCTGCTTGTTTGTGATGCTAGCTGCGTTCTGTAGTAGACAGCATTTTTAACCTAGCTGCCCTTTCTATCATTAAATCCGTATTTTCTGCTGTATTCTAACCTTTTCTTCTCGCCCAAAATTTTGTTTATCTGCATTAGCCAGCTTAATTTTTTTTTTTCTATCTCTCTATCTAGCTTACTAAGTTTTGCTAAATTGTTTGTTAGTTCGCCCCTTATTGTCCGTAGAGCAGCATTAAGCCCTAGGATTTCACGCATAGGCAATGGGGAATCGTCAATTGTGTTTAATTGGTCTCCTCATTTAAAAACTCGTTTCAATTTCGCCATTAGTTTATCTGCTTCTTGAGTTAAATCTTGAAGAAAAATGTTTTGTATTTTGATTGTGTTGGCAACTCTTGCCAAAAGTTCTGTAAACGACTAACGGCTTCGGCTCTAAGCTCAAAAAAGGTTTAATTGTTCTGCCCTTACAATAGGGAGTTTTCGCCTAATGTGCTGTTTTAAAAACTTGTTTGGGTTTTGCGTTGAAGTAGCTTTTACACACCTCCTGCACCAGTTCTTATATACAAATGCCCACCATCTTCCTCAAAATCGTTAGGATCAAGCACCCCCTGGCAGCTCTCGCCCTATGCTTTTATAAAATGATTGAATTTTTTCTCGCAATAGTTCTTGACGGGCTTTAGGGAGTGAAGAACCTACTCCTTCTAGTTCTTGACGAGCTTTAAGGAGTGAAGAACCTTCTCCTTTAGGCCTTTTACGAAATGGGCCCTGCTGTTTCTTCAAGCTCTTCTTGCATGAGGGGCCTAGTTCTTCATCTTCTTTTTCCCCTCCACCAACAGGATAATCGGTCAAAATCTTCATCCATATTTTTTATTTATATTCTTTTTTGTTTTATAAAAATAAAACTCATATGGTTTTTGACCTCGATCCATACAGAAAAGAGAAGGAACCCCATGGCGTAAAAGGTATAAGGCAGACTGTAATTAGTTTTAAATACCCCATCCAGTTAAACCCTGAACAAACTTAATAGTCAAGTTCCCTGATCTTGGCGCTGGCGATTTAATGCCAGGCACTGCTAAACTATCATTCAAAATAGATATTAAATCGACAGATCCTAATGCTACTGTTGTTGCTAATTTGGGAGGGCTATTGTTAAACATATGGCAATCGAACTGGAGGGCAGAGAAGTCTTTGTACTAAACGAGGCAGACATTTTGCCCTCTATTCTGATCTATGGCTGCCTAAAAAAGAAAGAAAAGAGAAGTTTATCAGGGATACAAGACTAAACGGTCTCAAGCACAGGCTTAAAGCGGGGGGATGCAAAGGTTGATGTTAAGATGAGGCAGTAGCAGAAGCTTTTGGCAACAGATTCTGCATCCCTTAGATTTTGAACTGTTAAAGACGCATATGCCATATTACCAAGGCGCACTAAAAGAAAAACTTACTTATGAACTGACATTTAATCCTAGCGATTCTGTTGTTCTGTCTAAAGGGACCCTTTAGCTAAATACACAGTCAGCGACATTTCTTTTGAGTTTGATGTTGTTACTAACCCCGAACTGGCCAGAAAAATCTTAACCCAGTATAAAAATAAAACAGTTATTTATTATGAAAGAGTAATACACTCCACTACAGAAAAAAAAGAAACAAGCGAGACACTCTCTGAACATACATCTAAATCAGTCTCTGAAGTCTTTAAAAGGAATTTTGTTCTTATTTACTGAAAAAAACAACTCCTTTTCATAGAGAATCAGAAGCGTTTTATAATCCAAAAATTGAGAATTTGGGACTGCAATAAATGGCAAGTCTGATCAGTTGTATTCAGTCGTGGACTTTTACCTCACCAACACTTGATGAAATAAGAAAGTTGTTCGCTGGAGTAGGCAAAGAGATCCGACAGTTGATCGTTTTATGTAAAAAATTCGCCTTTATGATGTAAGACTCGAAATACTTAAAAACTAAATATGGGTTGTGGCTGGATTTTAGATCTACATTTGACAACAGATTGTTTGGAAGGGGGAGAAAGGGAGGGCAAGATGGTATAAAAAAAATATTTACAAGAAAGCAGAGGGAAAACGCCCCAATAAAAATGAAATGTTTTTATGGTTTGTGATGCTCAGTAAACATTGAAGAAAACAGGCTAAAAGACGTGGCTTATTAAAATACAAAAGAAATAACCTATTAAAAAACAGATGGATAGTTTGAAGTTTCTGCCAAAAACCCGCACTGTTCTCTTATCTGCGGGATTACTGGGTGTGGGAAAAACTGTCTTTGTACTTGATTTGTTACAAACAATTACAGGTTTCATTACGAGCACATTGTTATATTCTGCACAACCTTTAAGCACAACAAGTCTTACAAAGAAAGGAAAGTTTATTCGGACAGGGGACGATAATATATTTCTAGTTGATCCAAGCGACAAGCTAAGCGACTGTTTAGAACATTACTAAAAGGACTATTTGAGGGAAAACTGAAACCCTGTTTATTATGATGATGTTCAGCTGAACAAGACTTTTTTTTAAAAAAAAAAAAGAAAAGTCCTATCAAAGCTAGCCTTTGGGTGGGCGCCACGCCTTAGTTTCTGTGTGGCTCTTAACTCAAAAATATAATGCTGTCTTAAAAGATTTTTCGATCCCCAGTTAAAATCGGTCGTACTATTTACACTAAGGACAAAGATAGTTTTGAAGAATGGTTAAGTGAAAATTATATAATAAGGGACAAAGATGATTTAAAAAAAAATAAAAGAGCAGTTAAAAAAAATCTAAGCACGCTAAGCAAATGCTTCGGACTACCCCCCAGTTCAATACGTTTGTTTATTGTAGATTGTTTATTATTGATTGCTTAAACAATTTGTTTATTATAATTTTTATATAAAAAAAGAATGTCTCGAGGGCCAGAATCAAAAGCGCAGCTAGCTCTTAAATGCACTGCAGTAGAGCTAAAAGACCTAGCAGACACAAGAGTTTGATCTAATAGGAAGTGCCAGGAAATGTTTATGGATTTGATTTCACAGATGACGGGGTTTACAAACGAACAGAAATTGAAGATAAAAAACGACAGCAGCATCCTACCCTAGAAGAGATAAGAAATTTAAGGGCAAACGATTTTGGCAAACATGAATACAAACTTCATAAAAGAGAGAATGTTTGGGGCGTTGCTTCCTGAAATTGCTTGGAACTTAAAGTTTGAACTACGAAGCCCTAATGTATACTTTGATAAGAAAACAATTTTAGAAAACCCTTTTAAATGAAGGGCCCATTCTTGTTAGCCTGGTTCCCAGGAACACAACAGAAAAAACAGATTGAAATAACAAAGGCGGGGTTTTGAATTTTATGCTACAGAGAAAGAAGTCCTTAGCTGAAGTGGGGGATGACACCGTTGGTTTTAGAATTTAACCCAAAACTACAACCGCTTGCCTAGAAAAATGACGATGCTTTTTCGCTTATTTATTACTCCGAGGGAGGGCGATCCTATTTTGCCAGAACATACGTTAATCAGAGGTGTACAAATAAAGTCTGAAAACTTGGATCCCCCTCTTAAGCTCGTTATTGCAATTACTAAAAACGGAGACGAAATAAACAACCCTTGTACATCTGACAAGGTTACTGTGATGGTTGACAAAGCCAAACTAACAGTACTCGACTTTATTTTCATTAAGTATTTTGATTTATTGCGTTTTACTCTGTTGATGAAGTGCTGCCAGAAGGATTAATAAAAAAAATATGTACAAGATTAATTAATAAAATAATCTTAATTAAAAAATGGAGGTTCAACAGTTTAGGTTAGAGCAAATAACTGAACTTCAAAAAAGAAATAGAAAGCGACTTGGATAAGTATAGGGTTACTAGAAAGAAATATGCTAAAGCTTTAAATACTCTTTCTTATGTAATTACTGGCTCATCAGCTCTAGCTAGCGTAAGTGTGGGTCTAGTGTTGCTTTTTTAGCTACTGGGTTGGAGCGCCAGCCTTTTTTAGCATTAGGGTTCTCGGGTTAGGGTTAGGTGCCATGTCTATGATTGTAAGTGCTGTTTTAAAAAAATTAAAACTCCTAAATTACAAAAGCACACTGCCATTGTTCCCCTAGCATCAGCAAAACTTTGTTCATTAAGTTAAAAGGGAATAAGCAAATCATTACAGGATAAAAACATTACAGACGAAGAATTTCAGAAGCTTATGGCCGACGGTGAGGATTATAGACGGCAAAAAACTGAACTTCAAAAAGAGTGGAGAAAGACTTTTACTTCACACCAGGTAGACACTGCAGCAATTAAACAGAACATTGAAAACAAACACACGATCGGTTAAAACCCAAATTAGCCCAAAAAAAAATTTAAGTTTAACAAAAAAAAATAAGTTTAGCAAATACTTTTTTTGTTAACTCACTGTGTTTGGCGGGACAACTTGCAGCTCTTCACGAACAAAGGATCTTTTAGGACAGGCTTTTTAGACATAGTAGCACCGCTAGAAGAGAGAGTTTCTCTTAAATAATACACGGGAGGGGTTTTTTTTCATGATTCTTTCAACTTCTTATACATCTACGCTCCATATGGGGTCTGTGGCTCTAATTCTAACATCGCCCTCTGCCTCTCCAGGAGCTTTACAAGTATCTTACTTTTAGTCCAAACGGCAAGAGTTTTGAGTCCCCTGCACACTTCAGTAATGCTAATTTTTTTTAATTTTACCCGCGTTTACTGGTTTAAAGGGCCTGTTGCTTTAAATTCTTCGTTGTTCATGGCGCGTAAGACTGCTGGCAACCTCCTAACCCATTCTGTGTTGCTTTCTCTGTACTTCGTAGTGTCCATAATTTCTCTGTGATATTGATAGGTATACAGGCGTTTCAGCTAGATTCTTTTTTAAAGTTTTCTACTAGGGCTTGTGATCGATGGTTGCCGGGGATCCCTCTCTTAACTGTAACTGATGTTTTAAAAACGTTGGTTTACAGAGCCTTTAAACTCTTTTCCATCATCAACCTGGATCTCCTAGGGTACTTTAATGGGCCTCGCATGTATATTTGTTGTAAAGCCACAGCCACAGCGATTAGCTTTTAAACTGTTAAAGGCTCAGCGTCTTTTTATTTTGAAGCCATGTCAACAACTTTCAAGCATACTTAAACTTTTTTCTTAACTTTTCATGTGGGAAGATACAGCAAGTCCATCTGGGGGTGTCATTTGGAACTGAGTTAACAAATCTAGGCCTTTTTATTCTTTTTGGGGCAGGCAGATATATTTGCCAAATTGCCTGTTTGAAAGCCAGTCTTTCGCATCTATCAGACACTCTAGCAGCTTTACTCATTTTTCAATAGCAGTCTTTCCTTTCCAATAACCTTTGGAGAAATAATTTTATTTTGTTCATATTTTAAATGCATTTTATTTTACACAAGAAAGTGACAACAAGATAGACTGAGGTCATGCCAACTACAATAAAAGCTATCTCTGTAGTCTTCTGTTCCTCAGATGGCTCATAAAAGTCAGACAGTTCTGGCGGCGGCGATGTTCGAAACTTCTTTCCTGTCACTAAGTAATACTCATTCATTGCGTCATCAACGTCTGTAAATGTGTGTCTGCATGACCCTGTTCTCTTAACTTTTTATTAATAAAGTCTAAGTGAGCAATTCGTCCCTTTTTTCGTAAGCGTCTCTTGGGCCCTTTGCTAAATCTTCCATTGCCTTGTATGGCGTTTTTCTCTCTTCGTCGGACCTCAATTTACTAAACATATAATTGCTGCCGGAGAAGGCTAAAGCAAATTAATAATAGCCCTCCCACCATCAGAACCAATCCAGACATCTTTTAAAAAATCAATATTTTCTAGATTAATCTTTCTATGTATTAATATTTCTGGGATAATCCCCTGTGTAACAAGAAAGTCTTTTGACGCATCCCTGCAGTAATTACAACTATAACCTTAAAAATGTCCTCAATGTCTAACCTTCCTAGGTCAGCCGGCCTCATTTTAAAATGTTTTTTGCTAACACGCTATAGCCTATACTAAGACCGCTAATTACAGCAGAATTTGGGAAATGTATTGATAATCTTTTTTTCAAATCATCTTTTTATTAACTAAAAAAATAATTAAAATTTAAACATAATACGAAAAACTGTCTATGTGCTTTTTTTAAACAGATAATCTTTTGTTTTTAAAGCTAAAATAAAAGGTTTCAACAGTTTTGGCGAATCTTCTATCTTTCCCATGTTTGGCGGGTTTTTTTCCTAACAAACATTTTGCAAGGGTTGAATAAACTATAACGCCAACGATAGGCACTACATAATTAAACAGCGTTAAACTCATGGTTTTAAAAAGTATAAATATTTTTTATTGTTTTAAAAATGGATGGGGCGAACTATTAAAGTGTGAGGAGCAACAGACTACCCCAGCAGACCTCTGCCATAAAGAAAGATTATACTCTCTGGCTGCATGTGGAAAAACTAGACAGTATTTTAGGCACTGAACTAAGTTTTTGAACAAATCCAACAACTGTCTACTTCAGACGTTGAGAAGTACTAAAGCTAGGTACGAAGCACAGCTAGGGTCAAAAATGGTTAGATCAGTGGGGCAGACAATGATTAGTTTATATGCTAAGTTAGTAATAAGATGGCGCCGGTTGATTCAGAAGAAGATTTAAAATATGACTTATCACAAGATCCGGTTTTAAACAAGTCACTGGAAACTCTTGCATGTGAACATGTATTACAGATTTGGGACATTTTATGTCCATTCATCATGGGATTAATACTTTTAATCATATTAATTTTGATCATATTAAATTATAATCGCAATAAAAAAAATGAGCGAGAAGACGCCGCAGGACAGTCCGCAGGAGCAGAATGTACCACAAGTGAGCCCACAAGTGAATGTACCACAGGTGAGTAATGTTCTAAGACTAAAAATCCGGCGTGTTGCGGCGGCCATAGACTACTGAATGGCACAGACTGAGAAAAGCAAACCAATCAGCAAAACAAAAATTGTTAGATAGTAATACAACATCGCCGCCACCAACAACAACACAATTAACAACAACACAAACACCATCACAATCCAACGATAAGAGTAAATTTTTATGTATTGGGTGCTGCTGTTGTTGGTGGGTTTTTTTGCATACAAATACCTAACGCCATACCTAACAACAAAGTCCAAGCCCCCACAGTAAAAGAAGAAGAACCCCGCTTCTGCAAAAAAAGTGCAACCTCCTGCGTTAGACCCCCTTTTCTATGGAATAGTTTTTTAATGAACTAGATAAGAACTAGATAAGTACAAGTTAAGTTAGTTATAGAAAGTACTTTTTAAGTTAAGTGCAAGAAAATTACAAGTTAAGTAAAAGTAAATTATAAGTTATAAAATTATGAAAGTACTAGTTAGGTTCTTAAAATAAGTACTAGTTAGGTTCTTAAGTTAAGTACAAGCAAGTCAGTCAAGTTAATCTTTTAAAGTTCTCCAATGCCCCACAGCATATGCAAAACTCAGGATTGACGTAAGTTCTCTTGTTATTGTTAGAGACTAGTGATTTCTTATTAACAGCAGTTTGTTTTACTTGATGAAGGTAGAGCGCAGATTAACATTTGTGTGATAAAATACTTTGTTTTCAAAGAGAGCTTGCTTGTAGTTATGGTGAGTTATATTTTTTTTACAACTTCTTTTCTTATGCCCTTAGCCTTTTCATTACAGAAGTCTGGCTAGCAACTATACATCTTTGACCGCAAACCAAATTTCTTTTATAACTGTCCATTAAGTTCTCCTTCATCTTCCAATCACTTTCTTGTTCACAGTTGAGTGCAAAGGGCTGTCTTTTGGGTAGTCACATGGTGCGTACCATCCATCGGCTCCTTTGGCTACCTCAGTTTCTAAGTCTTTATAGAAGTCTTCTGTGGGGACATCTAGAATAAAACTAAACAGTGTCTGTGTAAAGTACTCTTGCTTTGGGTACCGCGGTTTAAAGTAGTCGTACAGAAAATTTTAAATCAATAACTTTGCAACTCTAATACAGTAAAGCCAATAAACACCGGCTTTGTCCAAATTAACATCTTTTTTCTTCATCATAATGCCAACCCAGGCTGTCGTTAATCTTCTAAAGTCTTTATAGTTAGGTTTAGAAAACCAACTTAACTGCTTGGGTTTTTTTTTGTAAAATAATTTTTACATCTTTACGTTTGTGTGGATTTTTCCCTAGTTTACCAAAACAGCTGTTATTCATCAGTTTTAAAGAAGTCTTTTTGTGACGCATCATAGCTTGGGTTCTAAGATCTCGTATGGCCTCATAAAGGGCTCTTGATCACAGATAATTATTCTGTGAACTGCTGTCAGCTTTAATCCATGCTTTAAGTAAAACTGTAGGAGTCTGTAATGGCACACATATTTAGTTTTGTCGAAGTAGGCACAAGTTTAGGAGGTTCGATCGGACTCATCTTTAATCTTTTTGCGGCTAGTGGGTAATCGTTGTGTAGATGTGTAGTTCATAAGGATATTCTAAGTCTACTTCTAAGATTAGTCCTATTGGATTGTCAGGGGGAAGCTGTTGACAGCTTTCTAACACATATTAACATCATGAGGCCTTTTTATCATTGTAAAGTTTCTCAGTGGAAGCGGTGACTCATGGCCCATCCATACAGATTGTTGGCGTCTAAGTACATTAGATAGTTGGACGGTTTTTGTTGGGGTCATAGTCGTCTAAAAACTTGTTGTTGGCTTTTTCAGTAAGGATGTGAGGCCATGCTAATACCTCCCCTCAGCCCCCTCTTCAATCATCTGAAGTGTGGGTAGATCAGATATTAAGTCAATCTGGATGTTTGTAGGGCTTTAAGAATGCATCCCAAGAAAGGCCTGGGGCAGAGATGTAATGTGATGAGTCTAAGCTGTAATGTTTCATGCATGTGGCTCTGTAGTTCTGAAAGACGTCTGCCAAAACACACGTTAGCCATTAGATTATTGATCATGATAATTACCCATTGTTTGGCATGTAATTCTGTCCAGGGCCCTTTTGAGCGTATTCATAGTCAGCATCAGTTATGCTTTGCCTCTAAGACTAGAAAAGAAAGCGCCTTTAGGAGGAAGCGAGTCTTCATCAAACCTATCCCACGAGTTCATGTATTCATAAGGATAAAAATCCTTTGCACACCAAAGATGGATCAAAATATTGTTTAGTTTTTTGGAAAGTCTTGTAGAGATCCCGCTAACTTATCCAAACTTGCCATCAGATGTTGGGCAGAGTCATAAAAGGATAAACAGTCAAGAGTAAAAGTCATGTACTTTTCTGAAGACTGTGCAATGCAGGTAACCCTCTTATATTCAGAAGTCACTGCTTGCATGATAAAATGAGAAAACGTAGCCTCGTAGTTATGAAAGAAGATAGGCAATTTCCATGTTTAGGGTCAACCTTAAGTTGAAGATTACAATTGTTGTTCGCAGCCCCTCTGAACTTTCCAGTAATGTATCGTGGTCTCTTACTGTCGCGTCTTTACTGTTAGGTGTTAGCTCTAAGCCGCAAATCCAGCAGTGAGTGGTTGAGTCATAACGTTTCTTGGTCTTCAGGAGTCATAACAATGTCTGAAAGATTCAGTTCATTTGATAACTGATTGCGAAGTTGTTTCATCTGCTCTAAAAATCCATAGCTGCATTGGGGCCTCTATAAATCTCTGGGTGTGTGTGTGCCCCATCTGACCTAACAACAATAAACGCATAAGAAAAAAGACCCGATGGTAGGGTTTAAAAAGGTTGGTTTTTTGTTCTTGCTGTTGTGGACCGTAGTACTGTGGTAAGATTGTTCAAAGTCAGCATAAACCACGTATGGACTCATTTGCCATTTTGTGTAAATTTTTGAAAACTAACTTTAGACCCTGGTTTAGATGTAAGGAGTTTTGGGTTTTACAGTCTACAAAACTTTTACAATGAGTTCTATGGCTGGGAGCTGCTTCTAAGATTGGGATTCTGACTAAAAAACCTTCTACAAAGCTCTTGTCTAGCTGGATGCTTTGTAGTATAGGCTAACAGTCTGCTTATTGTTCTGATTAATACATAATGGCCTCTTTGTACTATCTGCAAACAGGATCAAATCTACATGCTTGTCAAGTGATTCGCCTAAAGTAGGAGCGTTGGGAGGAAACCCTTAGAGGCACTAGATTGTCTACTACAGACCATGTGTATACGTTTTACAGTGATTGGTTTGTTTTGCTCTTCAACTGAGATATGCTTTCTATGCTTACTGGAAAGTTTATATTATTAAAGTTCAGCTCACGTTTGTAAAGCTTCATAATTAGATTTCTCTTTCTGCGTTTCTTTTTAACAAGTGTAAATGTGCTAAAAAAGCACCACATAAAACACATGCTGTCAGGGTTTTGTATATTTAAGATGCTCGTTTTAAAAATAACTCTCTTGGAAGAGGAAGGTAAGAATTGCCAACTATAGGATAAACTTTGTTTGTCTCAATCTAATTTGAAGGACTGTTCCTTAGACCAGCCAGAACCCCTTACCTTTTGCCTCCTCACTTGCATGGTTTAAAAATGTGTAAGCATGTAGTCAGCCCAGTCAGAGTTAAAGTCGCGATAGCTGATTACTTCTTTCTGTTTAGTTGAAACCCAGACTTCCATGTTACTATCATCAGGCGTTATTATAATCAATCAGAACGGGCCAACAGCACTTTTACTTTGGGGGCTCGCGTTGAAGAGACTCTGGGTTTTAGAGATAGCGTGTGCTACGCTTTCATGAACATTTGAGGGGTTAATGATGTCCATGTCTACTTCACAAACATATTGCTTAATTGTTTATCACTACCCTTTTAAACCCGTGCGATGGCTGGCAGTTTTTCAAACTCAGACACGCTTGTGAGGCTCATTTTTTAACTAAATATTTATGTAAAATTAAAAAAAATAAATGTAAATAAAAGTAAGTAAAACCGAGCTTTTATTCTTCGCCCAAGCGTTGCAACACTTCAAAACACGTTAACCTTACCAAAAACACCCGCTAATATTTTAGCTTTTTCTGAATCACTACAGTCAATGTTTACACTTTGATTGCTTCGTTAAATAGTTCACTATGATCTTTTATTATATTGCTTACATCATTCTCAGCCCAAATTCACTAAAATCAATGTTTAATACTTTCATTGTTTCGTCAAATAGTTCATTACAATTCTTTAAATCAGATTCACTGAGTTCGGCAGCCATTTTTAAATCTAAAATAAATAAAAAATAATTGTAAATTCAGCTGTTATTCATAGTCTTTTCTAATCGTAAAAACCCGATCTTCATTAAAGCGAATAGCTACTCCCTTTAGGGCTGGGTAGAAACAGTCAGATTTAAAATCTTCAGGAGTCATATTATCAACTAAAATGGCAAACAACTTTATAACCGGTGGGGCCAAGAAATTTGGGAATTTAACTGATGGCTTGCATAAAAGCTTTCTCGCATGTCTATGCGCTCAAAAAAATTAGTAATTAATTCTTCAAACCTGCTCTTTAACTCTTCTCTATCAGCCTCCCTCTCCCCAATCCAACTCGTAAAATATTATTAATAAGCTCTGTTAGCTACTTCGGGCTTCATTTTTAAACTCAAATAAAATCATAAATTAAAAAAAATAAGTAAGTCGCAGCATGTGCCTGTAACGCTCACGGAAAAAGCACTCCGCCAACGAACATAGGCTGCTGAGGCTTATTTTAAGCCTTGGTTTTTCCACTCTCTGGCAACAGTCCCTAGTATTGATTTCTACCTTCCTTTTTCGCACACCGCACAAAGTAATCATTAACAATCAAAATAATCAAAACAATGATAAAGAAAGTGATTTGGGCTCCCTTTTTAAATTTTGCATAAAGTAATTACCTCCCTTGAAAAAATTATCTATTTATAGATCAGTGAGAGAGAATTGATTATAAAAGTTGTGTTTTTGTGTTTAATTGTTAAAGCTTTTATAAAGAATATTGTACAAAGTAGCTACTAAAAGTACTTTAAACACAGTTGTTGTTTAACCTTTAAAACTATTCTGCTTGAATAAAAAACATTTTAATAACAGTCACACTTATGCATAAACACCATAAAATTATGAAAGCCTTTCAGTTTGCACAGTATATATATTTAATCCAAAAAGTTAAAGTTGGGAATTGCCTGCGGTGGTTTTGTACTTGTTTGCGCGGGTTTTTTGAAAGTCGAAATTTGGCCCTCTTCTCTGCCCCCTAGTGACTTTCCCATTTTCGTGTTTCGTTTGTCGGGTCACTGGCGCGGCTATAAACGCCCGCAAACCCAAGTGGTCACTGGCGGGCTATAAAAAGCCCGTAAACCACAATGTGTTGTGTTGTCTGGGTCACTGGCGCGGCTATAAAGCCCGCAAAACCCAAAGTGGTCACTGGCGGGGGCTATAAACGCCCATAAACCACATTGTGTTGTGTGTGTCAGGAAGAGTCACTGAAAAGGGGTGAGAGAATTGCCCCAAATTAGACAAACTGAAAGCAGGCAACCCCAAATAAAAAGAAATACCACTATTTGAAGCTATTCTCAAAAACCCTTCACATCTTGGCCACATTATCTGTGATCCTCTGGATCTGACTTGGGGCCCTAGGGCGCCATAGGGTCTCAAGTTAGACCCAGGGGTGGGTCAGTAATGTGGCCAGATGCGAAGAGTTTTGCACTTTTTTATAATGATTTTATGTCCCTGGATAGAATGTAAATATGTTTGTTCACGATCACCCTATCTTTTCTTGCACGTAAGCCCCCACTTTAATGTGCTGATTACGTCGATTTTTATAGGTTTTTGCGTGTTAATTTTAGTTGTAAAAAAGGTGTTAATTTTGGCAAAAATCAACATGAGAAGGACGTGATTTGTATGTGAAAAGGGGGTTTTTGTGCAAAATAAGATAGGGTGACATAGTACCACCTCCACGATATGCCCAAGAAATTCCAGAGAATGGAAACCTGCCTCGATTTTCGAGGGACGAGCTGTGAAGTTGAAAGACCTCAGACACGAAAGAACAACCTTTCACATGACGAATATTTGCATCCCATGAAACACTATGAACCAGAATATCATCAAAGAAACTGACGGCTGAGAACTGATCCAAAGCTAGCATGTGCTCATGCGTGCAAAAACAGCAGGTGCTGACACAAGACCGAAGGCATCCTTACAAACTGAATAAGACCCATATGCGTTGTAAAAGCCGTCTTTGGACGGTCCTCGGGCTTAACAACTATCTGACAATATCCCTTTGCAAGATCTATCTTTGTAAAGAACTTTGCATCAGATAATCTTGCAAATAAACTTTCCACTTCAGGAATGGGCTCAGCATCGAAGACGGTAATCTTATTGAGAGAACAGAAATCAATGCAAAAGCGACATGTACCATCTTTCTTCCTGACTAGTACAACTGGGGAGGCATAGTGACTATTTGAAGGTTAAATGATACCGGTTCCAACATGATGCCAACTTTTCTCTCAACAACCTCTCTAGCAGAGAAGGGGATGTCCGTAACACGTTTTTCTAACTGGAACATCTGTTGTTAGAGGAATCTCTAATAGTATGTTGCCAGAAAAGGAGCCTGGCTTCGGAGTCAGAATATCCTGAAAATCCTCAAAGACACTTCTTAACTTCTTAGTATTGCTGTCAGGCAAAGTACTGTCAAACTGTACTGAATCGATATCTTCATCTGGCATAGAAGATGCCATGGGAACAGATAAAGTGTGTATTGGTAGTGCTTCATCGCAGTCTTGAACAACACCTACTGTGTACGCGACTACAGGATTTTAGAAGAGATATTTTTCCAAAAGATTCATCTACTTCAATATATGTAAGGGAAAGATTCCACACACTCTTGTTTTCCAACACACAACTATTCAATATTCACATGAAGAGCGTAGTTAAATACTCATCCACATCAAAAATCAAAACCAGCATATATAGTCTATGTTGCTCACTTTGGGAGCTTATTATCCATAGCATCAAAAACTCTCCCCTCTTCTCGCAAACCACATTGGAATTAACACCTTTTTTCCATCATGAAGTTCATAACTAGTTAAGTCACAGAATAAACAAAATCTTTTTTATTTTCTGAAGACCATTTCCTTTAACACTTATTTCATCTATTCATGTTTTCCGAAATAATTTCGTTTTGCCACCCTATCAAGTCATAGGATAATAGAACACAACAAATACATTTCTTTTCTAAACAAAGCCTTTGCAGCGCGCTGAGGAAGTTTCAGTCGCCTCCTAAACGGGAATAACGGTTTCGGTTTTCTAATAAATAAACATTGAATGATAAATACTGACTGCCACCAAAAACAGATGGAGTCCCTCTTCGGCCTTCTGGGTAGTTGCGTTGCCGGAATCACTGCAGAGACTGCCTAACCGTTTCAGCTCACCCGGCTTTAACAGTGCGCAGTGAGCAGCAGTCAGGTAAACTTTTCAACCGGCTTCCGGACGACTACCTTCCGGTTAGCACGGTTGCATGAAAAGTTGTGACTAGACGGGAAACGGTCCGTCACAAGCAGTTACAAATTATTAAGGAACACACGGTGACGTCCAGCGGTCTATCTATCCCTTGATCACTAGGGGGATTCCACAAGGCTAATCCTGACATTAGTTATTTGCCTGAAGGAAGAAAAATGACGCTTTTGTTGTCGGTGTGTCGGGAAAAGGACATGTATCAAACAGTTATCCTGTTATTTCAAAGTATCTATTGATGTGTCTCACTTGGACGGTCAGAAAGCTGGCTCAGCATTTAGTGTTCCTTGTTTCAAAGTGGGGAGTTATTCTGTATTGGAACACTGATCTATTTTCAGCTGCTTTTCTGATACCTCTATACAGTATTATTTATTTTCCACGTAACGTCTGTTAGATACTCTTCTGTGTTGATTCAAAGTCAGTTTTTACGTGCTTAAAGCCGATTAAGTCCTAAAGTGAGGAACGGTCTCATTACTGAAACCATATAATATATGTGACCCGCCACCACCAAACCAGTCTTAACTCGCGCGGCCTACTTCACGGCTACAGCTGAAAATAGCTGGTGATGGTCTACCTGGGGCATTTTGACTTTTTTGCAGAAATGTGTTCCTTACACCCTACACTTTCACGGGGCACTATCCATTTGCTCCAAAACAACCAATACATTAGTTGAAATTGAGATTTAAAAGCCTAAACTCGAATCAAAATGAACTTCTTTTAACGCAAAATGACCCATTTTCACTCGCCTAAAACTTAACGCAACCCTTACAGAATCCCATTGTGTTATATACCGTTCGAAAGCGTGTGTGACGCTCTCCGGTTTCTCTGTGTGTCATCTAAAAATAAGTATGGTAAGATGCCGTTGCTAAGGAAATATGCTGGAGATGATAGCAAAAACTTTAGAAGCCATTTTCTCAAAATGGCCGTTGGCATAGTAACCCACTTCAATGACCATCACTTTCTTATTTTTTTGCCCTATAGCGTTAATGTTTATATCAAATTAATCAGAAAAATCTGTAGATTTTAATTATGTATATCTCAGAACTTTCAAAAATCGAGTTGAGACTGGTTTTGTGGTGGAAGGTCACATATTTCCTTATTTTGATAGGCACCAATATTAGCTTCTCTTGGGTACATTCACATAGCAGAATCTTTCTTAATGAAGTAGTAGACACACTTGCCAAATACGGGGCAAAACGCATAGATTAAATGCTTGTAGTTAAAGCATTCTACTGTATCTTATGGAATCATACAGTTTGTTACACAATGCGTACTGAAAACACTTAAGAAACAACGGAGAAGATTCTGGTTATGATATATCGACTTACAATTTTCCCCACAGTGACACAGGCAATGCGTTCTTTCTACAAAAATAGCTAAGCAGTAAGTCTCTTTTCTTCTTACAGTGATTGTGACTAATGACTGTCAGCTTTCCCCCAGAACACAGAACAGTGACTGTTGTTCTCCACAATGACACTGAGCAATGACCGACTGGCTATTCCACTGTGACCCAGAGCAATGACTGGCTGCTTTCCCCCACAAGAAACACAACAATGACTGGCTGTTGTTTGCACAGTGATACAGAGCAGTAGCTGGCTATTCCTACAGCAACACAGACCCATGACTGTTATTTTCACAGTAATATAGAGCAATGATTTTTTTTCCAAAGTGATATCAAACTATGCTATCTTTTTTTTCTCTCGCAGTGATACAAGCTTTGGCTGTCTTTTATCACCATGTCGATATATAGCAATGCCTGACGGTTTTGTCCCACAGTGATAGATAGCTATGGATAATTGTTGTTTCCATGGTGATACAGAGCAATGACAGTCTATTCTCCCACAATGATACAGAGAGTAATTGCCTGTGTTTACCCTAGTGATGCAGTGCATTGATTGTCTGTTGTTACCACATTCATGCAAAGCTATGATTGCCTGTTGTTTCACAAAGTAATGCAGATCTCTGATTCTGTTCTGTTCCGACAGTGATACAAAGCTATGGCTGTCTGTTGTTCTTACAGTGTTACAGAATGACTGTTTTCCCAATGATACAAAGCTATGACTCTTTGTTGTTCCATAGTGTTACAGAGCAATGACTGTTTTTCCTACAGTGATACATCTATGATTGTCTGTTGTTCCCACAGTGAAACAATATATGATTATCTGTTGTTCCACAGTGTTACGAGCAATGACTGTTTTTCGCACAGTGATACAACATCCATGATTGTCTGTCGCTCCCACAATCATACATCATCTATAACTGTCTGTTGTTCCCTCGGTGTTAAGAGCAATGACTGTCGTTCCGACAGTGATACATCATCTATGATTGTCTGTTTTCCCACAGTCATGCAGAGCAATGACTGTTGTTCCCACAATGATACACCATCCTATTATTGTCTGTTGTTTCCACAGTTATAGAGTGAGATGATTGTTTTTTCTAACAGTCACATACCATCTATGATTATCTGTTGTTCACACTGTGATACAACATCTATGATTGTCTGTTCTTCCCACAGTTATACAGAGAAAATGACATTTTTCCCACTGTGATACAAGATCTATTATTGTCTGTTGTTTCCACAGTGATACATCATCTATGATTGTCTGTTGTTCCCACAGTGATAAAACAACCATGATTGTCAATTGTTCCCACAGTGTTACATAGCAATAATATTTTTCTCACAGTGATACATCTATGACTGTACGTTGTCCTTACAGTGTTACAGAGCAATGACTGTTTTTACCACAATGATACATCTATGATTGTCCGTTGTTCCCACAGTGTTACAGAGCAATGACTGTTTATCACACAGTGATACAACATCTATGATTGTTGTTCCCACAGTGATACAATATATGATTGTCTGTTGTTCGCACAGTGATACAACATTTATGATTGTCTGTTGTTCCCACAGTAATGCAGCATCTGTGATTGTTGTTCCCACAGTGATACACCATCTACGATTGTGTGTTGTTCCCACAGTGATACACCATCTATGATTGTCTGTTGTTTCCCACAGTGATACAGAGCAATAACACAGCTGCTTTGCGTTACCTGAACTTTCCCTCGGCCTTGAAAGTGAGGAAAATATCCGGGTGGAACATGCGGTGAATACTTCGAAATGTTAAACGTGGTCGGGGGGGAGGAAACGGATTTCTGTGACGATCATTCCAAGACGTCTTATTTTTTCTGAGGATTAGGATAGCGAGTAGGTTGTCATTGCCCCTCCTTTTGGCTTCGCCGTATGCCTTGCTGCCTGCTGCCGGTTGTCTGCCCTTTTAGTTGTGAGACAAGTGTGTTTTTGTCGGGAAGGGGGAAATCGTGGGGGGTGTGTGTGTGTGTGTGTGTGGGTGTGTGTGTGTGTGTGTGTGTGGTTTTGTGTGCGTCGGCGGCGTGCGTGCGTGGTGCGTGCGTGCGGCGTGCGGTGTTTGTGTGTTTTGTGTGTTTGTGTGTGTGTGGTGTTTCGTGTCGGGTGCTGTGTTGCCTGTGTCTGTATCTGTTGTCTAGTCTGTTCTTTGTGTCTGTGTCTTGTTTGTGTGTGCTTTGTTGAATTGTCTTCTCGTTTTCCCCCCCCCCCTCTCCCCCTTCTCTTTGTTTTCTCTCTCTTTTTCTCTTTCTTTCGCACGCGCCGTACGGGGTGTGTAGGTGTTAATAGAGAGAGAGAAAATTCGGATTCGGATTCGGAAAATTTAATATCCCATAGGCCATTGCCCCTCATGGGGTCCCTTTTTAAAATAAAAGACTTGACAAAACTTTGCATTTTCTTATAACTATACACCAGTCATCATGCACTATATTTCAAGATACTAAACATAGCACAGATCGAATTTTAAACGCTTTTAAAAATATTGATACATTTTTTGACAATGCTTTCATTTTTTGCCCAAAATAAATCAAACAAAACTGGCGGGGATGCTTATAAAATTTAAAAGGTAAACGTTTTCTAAACCTTTTAATGTAGGAAGCACAAAGAAAATGAATTTCATCTTCCTTGGAAATTTCTACACAAGGGACAAATCAAATCTTTTTCTGTTTGATCTAAACGATAGTTGCCACGCAATTTCAGACAAAAACCCCAACCTAAACCTGCTATGAATTTCAAATCCCTATCTAATTTTAATTTCAGATAGGTTTTTTTTCATTTACAGTACAAACTTCTTATTTTTTGAAACCTTTCACTGTTATTTACGGGGAAGCCCCTTTTCGCCCCACACGTTAAAATTTTCTTTAAAAAAGATTCAAAAATAACTTTTTCTTCAACCCGGTTCACCCATACATAGCCAAAACCATACCCTAATTTGCATAAATTTTTTGAACCCAATTTCTTTTTTTCCGGCTCTAACTCAAATACATTCTAAGGCTTTCCCGTGGTAATCGAAATCTTCAAAAGTTTTTAATTAAACCCATATTTAATACACCGCACTGCTGAATTTATATAGAAGGTACCTTTGTCCCCCCATGTGACTTTTTGGCGTTCTCTTTTCAATCCTAAAACTTTTTAAGTGCAAACGTAGAAAATTTTTTCAGGATAAAGCGCTGCTTTTCAGCCCCCCAATCTCGGACCATTTTGAACAATGGGGTTAAATCGAGATCAAATAACTTTAAAAAAAGTCAAGAGAATTTTTCTTCAATTTGTACAAATTTTGAAATACACACAAAGGGCCCTTTGGCTCTGTTTAAAAAAGGTCCTGCATGCTGCAGTAAAACCACCCGGGGGAAAAAAAATTTCCAAAAATTTTGTATATATTTACCACAGGCTTTAAGGTCCCTTATAATACCATCTTTCCTGGCTCCCAAAATTCCCCCTTTTTTCTAAACCTACTATATTGCTTTTTCTATTTACATTCAAAAAGTTCTGATGCGCGCATGAAGACGTTTAACGCGTTTGTAAGGGCCAACAACTTTTTCGACAAAAAAGCTACATCTCTCCAATAAAAAAATAATAATTCAAAAATCTATGTAACCCTTGCACCTGTCTCCCACACCATTACTCTAATCCCAGTTCATTGTAAAGTGAAAAAAAATACCAACATTTACATCACCTTGTTTCACCCCCGTGTACAGTTTTTATAGTTGTTAATTTTCCCCCAATCGGATTCTACTTTTGCTTTTTAGACATACTATTAATACATCGAAAAATTTTCCCTTTTTAACCTTTTTTTAAAAGAATAGGCCACAGTAAATGCTTCATAGAGTCAAAAGTTTTCCAAAATCAAAAAAAGGCACATGGGTTTTTACATTCATGCAAAATTTTTTTTTTTGTATTAATTACCCGTGAACAATGATCGATCGGGAAAAACCCTTTTTTTTGAACCTGCCTGCTGTTCACCTGTAGGTTTTGCTCTTCTATCCATTCCTGTAGACGTTTTATTATATGCGTAAATTTTGCTGTTGTATCCTAAAATATGCCTCAAAAAATTTTGGGATCGTTGGGTTTCCTTTTTTTAAATAGAGGAACGACAAGGTTTTTGTCCATTACCCGGGAAATACCCCCTTATCAAAAAAAGATTACCAACTTGACGAAAAAATAACTACAGCTCCCCCACATTTTTATCATTCCCCGATGTTCGCGGGCCCGGGCCTTTGCCATTCTTTAATTTTTTTTGGGCTAAAGAACTTTTTTCGAAAAATAGGGGCGATTCATTAAATTTTCCTCTTGTTCTCACCCTTCATTTCAACTGTAATTTTTCTTCTATTCCCATTTCCTCAAACAGACCTTTAAAGTGCTCAAACCTATCTGTTGTAACTTACAACTTGTTGTTTTTAACAAAATTCTACGTATATTTCCCAAATTCTTTTTGATTACTAATGGACCCCGTTAATTTACCAGGGGAAAAAACAATATGCTCTTTTTTTTTTGGGGGGGGGGGGGGGGGGGGGGCGCCCGGGGGGGGGGTCGGGGCGCTTTTTTTCCTTACTTGATTTTTACAAATTCTTTATTTCATACCAGTCACTATTTTTTACTTAAATTGCAAAAAAAATTGTTTCTTCATACAAAATCCATAAGTTTTTACAGTTTGAAAAATGCATTCAAACCTCATTGTGGTCTGGCAATCAAATTAAACCAAATTAATAAACTTAAAAACTTCAGAGAAGCATTGCTCAAATAAGATTTGATACATCGCAATTCCACAAACTTTTTAAAATACCTATTCACCTTCCCCCTTTCAGGAGGGTTTTGTATTGTTAAACCACATTCAAATAAAAATTCAAGTGGTAATGACAGATTTTTTAGTCTCTCGAAACTACAATTTACAAGAAGAGGGAAACAACGAAGAACAATTCCTTAGTAGCAAAAAATAATCATTTACCATTTCCATTTGAGACACAAACGTGTAGTGCCATCAAAACACCATTACAAAACCCTTAAAAATTTAAAAAACCCAAAACAACGCACAAAATTTAAAAAACATTCCCCAATGTTCGTACCTGGGCAGCCGTTTTCTTTAGAATATGCCGAGCGACTTTGAAATTAGTACCAAATTCATCATCAAAAAGATATCAGGGAAAAAATTTGCAGTTCTACTATTTAAATCACCCGAGAGGACAAAGCACGTTAACATTTAAATATACAGTCAACAAAACACCTTTAAGTGAACTAAGCCCTTATCAATATCTAAGAAAAATTCAAAGGCGAGCCTTTAGGGGTACTACGACACACATACAAAAATTCTCTGAAAAAAGTAAATTCTTTTCAATCAAAAAAAAAAAAGCACATTGGAATTTTCTACCCTTGATTTTTGAATGAAAGCAAAATCCATTTCAACGAGGCAAAAATGCCCCCCGATCGCTCCCTTATTTGAAATTTTAACGCCTGGGTTTCATAAAAATTGAAAGTTTGTAAAAATGTTTAAAATCGATTCCTACAAATTTTTACAGACTATAAATCGAATTTGAAAAGATACAAAAATCTTTTTGATGAATTTTAAAAGGACCATTTCCCTTCCCGGTAAAAAAGAATAACTTTTCATCACAAGTAATATCGTGTGAAAAGAAAATATCGAAATCAAATCATTTATAAGCATCATTCGTTCCGTGGGCTCCCTATGTTTATGTGCATTCTCGCAAACCCAAAATTTTCCCCCTGACTCACTTTTTTTCCCTTTTAAACCCCAAACCCCCCCCACCTTTTGTTTTTTCATTAAATTCATAAACACATCATTATTTACTTTTACGTGACATTACATCTTCTTCCCGTTTATTTCTCAGACGCTTTTTAAGACAAAACGAAAAAAAAACAATTTCAAAAGAAAAACACAAACATTTTAGAAGAATTATTTAAATCAATCGTTTACCGTGTCATATCTCCCCCCGCCCTTTCACCCCCGGGCAACCCAATGTTAAAATAAGTCACCGGTCAGTTTCCTGCCCCCCCCCTTTCTTAAACCCGTGCCCGTTTTGAGCGGAAGCAAGCGCGCACATTCAGTTGCCGGGGTCACTGGTGTCACGCGGGCACCCCCCCCTATTTTAAATTTTCCCGAGATTTTTCCATCGACTGTCCAAACTTTTTACCACAAAAAGAATGGCGAACCCATAGTGGGACCTTTCCCCCCACACGTGCTTTCTTTAGAGAGGGTAAGTGTCTCCTTATTTCCCGAACTCGGAACGAGAAACCCCTCCCAAGAACACCGTGTACCTCTTAGTTTCGTTTTCCCTTTTAAAATTTTTTCCTTTCCCTTTAAAAAGGGCATCGTCCCATAACGGGGGAATCTGGCTTTGAATTTTGCGATGAACGCGGGCGAATTTGGGTTCATCACTGATTTCAAGTTTTTTCCTTGGGCAGGTCCTCACAACCATTCACAGTCTAGCGTGTTTCGTTGTCTCTCGGTAACCCTAAAAAAAAGACATTATTCCCTTTCGACCGCCCCCCCAGACGCCGTTTCTTCTCCAAATCCCGGATCCCCTTCGCAAGGGTCGTTGGTGGGCGTAGGGCCGCTTCTCGTGCGGAGGCCTTCACCTCTTCCTTCAGGGATTCCACGTCACCGTGTAGGGCCAAAACCGGCCGGAAATTTCCCTCGCCTCGCCTTCATCTCGCGAACTTTGTAGGGATTTTGAAAACCGGACACACATCGTGATGGCGGTTCTCTGCAGGCGACCAGCGTCGAGGGTGGATGAGGCGCTCTCGATCTGCCCGTGGGGGTTTCTTTGCCCGCTCCACTGGCCTGGCGGCTGTCGCAAGTGCTCTTGGTTTTGGGCCCGGGGGTTTTTTCTCAACTCGCCGCACCGGTAAAAAATGAGAGAGAGAGAGAGAGAGAGAGAGGGGGGGGGGGGGGGGGCGGAGAGGAGAGGGAGAGAAAGAGAGAGAGAGACAGAGACAGAGAGAGAGAGAGACAGAGAGACAGAGACAGAGAGAGAGAGAAATCGGGTTTTTATTTTCGGTTGACATGCAGAATGTAAATGTTAAACAAGAATGTCTGTTGGAACTTTAGTAAGCAATTGTTTCTATTCTTCGTGTTATCAGAGACGCTCTGCCCAAGGACCTTTGATATGGAGGTGAAAGCAGTCACTGAACAGTTCAAAAAACATTTGTTCAAAGAGAAGCCCATGGTGTTTCCTGTACTCGCCGCCTATCCTCCCAGGGTGAGTCTACTTGTTTTTGGACACTACTAGAGCCGTACCATTGATGTGATTGTATCAGCCCTAAAAGAAGCTGATCGTGTTGCTACAGAGATTATTCTGGCTAAAAATACGATTGTAGTAGTATGAGATATATAACAAAAGAAATAAGAAACAGGCTTGTGCTTAGTATAGCATTCATATAAATTACTTTGAGTATATAGGATGCGTAAGTCTATGAAAAGAAGAATGAAGAATATTACGAATAGAAGAAAACGCTACAAGTTATAGCAAACGTGACTGAAGGTTCAAAAGTTTATCACAAAGCTTTCGTGGAAGAGTTTATGAATTTGATTAAACTCATTTGCTCAATGCGGGTATAAACTATTGTTTGCGATATACTGAGAAAAGATCTCAAAACTAACTAGCAAAAGTGAAGAAGTAAAACTTAGATGTTTCAGATTAGGATATGTCACAGCTTTCTTGTTATGAATAGTATTCGGAAGAAAATGGATATAATTGATAACGATAAGTTCATTTTGTGAAACAGAGACAAATTCATGCAACACACTTATTGCTTCGCAGTTATGTTCACAGTTTGATAACGATAAGTTCATTTTGTGAAACAGAGAAAAATTTAATACAACACTACTTATTGTTTCGCAGTTATGTTCACAGTTTCCGTAGCGAACCAGAGAGAATATCATGAAAAAAATGTGAACACTGTTTAAGAATCAAGCTAAATATAGAATTGGTGTTGTTTGGTAATGACGGTCAAATGAAAACAGAAGATGGGTTTGACCAAATTATCCTGCTTGCTAAATATTTTGTATACACATGTAAAATCCATATGATCAAACCCAATCCCCAACACTTTTGAATGAGTTAAAAAGAAGAACAAATATATAAAGGAAAATGTATGTACTGAGCAACAATGCAATCCATAGTATTTCGTAAGAAGCGGTCTGCCAATCAGAATCTTGTGGAAAATAACAGATGAAAATACCATTGTCTAGAAATGTCGATAGTATCTACGTTTTACCACAAATTGTTGTACTCATGTGAGTTTTCTTGGATTATTGAAAAAAAATCGATGTGTTGATGGGATGCATTGTAACTCAGTTACTAGATTGATTGCTGTGCCTTTACATATTGTAATTATGAAATGCATTTGTTTAGAAGGTGATGATATTTACGCAGCATATTTGTTTCCATTTCTAGACTTTGCTGTTCTGCAAGATTGACGAAAACGCCAAGCAGAAAGCATACAAAATGATGTTGTCGAATTTTGGAGGGTACGGAAGTAACAAAATGGAAATAAAACGCGTCGTCAGAACTTAAACAATATTCTTGAACATTCTGCTTGTGTAAACGGACGTATTCTTATGTACTTGTCTTTCTCTTTCCTGGTGTGCCTACACAGGAACTCTTTGTGTGCCCGTCTCTCTGTTTCCAGTCTTGTTCAAACATGAAAAAAAAACGTTATGTGCATGTGTTCAAAATTCCACTGTGGTTCAAACAAAAGTAACTTGTGTTTTTGACTTCTTGTTTTCTGTCTTGCTCAGACAGGAATAAACTGTGTTCTTGTCTTCCGGTTTCGTGTCTTGCTCAAACAGATATGATAGCGTGTTTCTTTTCCCATTTCTTGTCTTGCTCAGACATGAATCATGTGCTTTATGTGCTTTCCTTCCTGTTTTCTGGTTTGCTCAAACAGAAATCATCTTGTGCTTGTCCTTCTGTTACTCAATGCTCAAAATGAAACAAAATGAGTCCTTGTATTTCTATGACGTGCTCAATCAGAAACAGTTTGTGTGAGGTTCTGACTCTTTTATGTCTGACCAAAACACGAAGGATCTTAAACAAAAGTGGTCTGTCCGCTTCGTATTTGTATTTCCTGCATTACTCAAACAAAAATGATATGTATCAGTGACCTGGTGTTCCTATATTGCTCATACAGAAGCGATGTACATCAAGGTCTTTGTATTTTCTGTAATGAGCAAAGAGACGTGAATGGAGATAATTTCTTCTCGATTCCCATGTTGTCCGAATTGAAGTTGCTTGTATTCATGTGTTCGCATTTCAGTCTGTCTCTAGAGAACATGGTTCCCTGCCTGTGTGACATTTTGAAATTTCCGTTGTTATTTAGTGATAAAATGATTAACCTTCTAGTCTATACATAGGTAGCTTTTAGATAGGTAGTAAGACAAACATGAAAATCGGCGACACCCTTCTATTCTGTGGTACCGTTTTTCAGTTGTGGCACTAGCGCATTTCTGATAGATCGGGTGTTCAGCAATGAATGACGCTTGGGAACAGAACAAAGGTGATAAGACTTGGAGGAGTTTGATAGTTGACTTTGTTCATAGGTAAGGAAGGGTCTCGGCCAAATACCTCTCTTGTACCATTTATTTACAGAAAAAGTACTGTAACTTCAGCCTAAAATCGCCTGGCTGTTGACCGTGAACAAATACATGGGAACATGACCTTCTTTCACAGAAAGAGATAGAAAAATGTCTCAAGACGTCACCGTCCTTCTAGCCTGTAGTCGTTAGACTTTGTTTCATGCAGAGAAGCAGAGAACGCTTGAAATGTCTCACCTCTCTCCAACCTCTGAAGTGAAACAGTGATACCCCATGACAGTCTGTCAAAATATAGGCTTCAAAGTAAAATACACCTGACAGTCTGTCAAAATATAGGCTTCAAAGTAAAATACACCTGACAGTCTGTCAAAATATAGGCTTCAAAGTAAAATACAATTTTCAAAGATAAAGAAAATAAATAAGCAAAGGACAAGACAACAAAATGTGCATGTGTTAGGCCAAGTGTTTTCATAATTATTTTAAAATTGTTATAATGAAAACTGTTGTCTAAATACATGAAATGCGATTATTAAATCGTTTCCACCATTTGTTAAATGACGTTATTCCTAGCATATGCACAAACAACTTGCTAAAACCTTGTTACATTCATATAAAGCTAAATCGTTTATTTCAGCACGGTCTCTGTGGCCAAGTGAAGAAGAAAGAGACTACAAGACAACACAGCTTACATGCTTAAACAAAACCTTCTCAGTTTATACTGTTTACACTGCTTCCACACTGCCACCTTCATCAACGATTCCTCTTTTATTATGTTTGTGAGAAAGGCGATATGCATTCTAAAACAAGTCGCACTCAAGACTAGTCATCTACACCCTCTGCTGCCTCCACTGCTAAAGGAATCGTGGAATGTTCTGTCAGTGTTCACTGGGTTGTTTAAATCTAACTTCATTGATGATTTGACCCAATCCACGCAAGACAAAATGAAGTTATATTCTGGATAATGTTTAAGAGTAGATGTGTTGTAGTAAGACAGAGGCACTCGCTACACCAATAAGGTTCAATTAGCGGGATTTTCTGACTCACTGGTTGCCAGGTACTTTAGATATCTCTACACCAATAAGATTCAATTAGCGGGATTTTCTGACTCACTGATTGCCAGGTACTTTAGATATCTCTTATATCAGTAATAATGTTAGCATTCTGTTTTATCTGATCACGTCCTTTCCTTGTCATTTCATTCATCTCTTTCTTTCTTCCTCTTCTTCTTCTTTGGTGTTTATTCTGCTTTGTGTATCAGATATAAGTATCCAAATAAACGAAAGCAAAAGCAAGTAGAGTTTTTCTCGTTTATTTTTCTTTCGTTTCTTTCTTTCAGTCTATCTTTTCTTTTTCTTTCTTTGTTTCCGCTTTTTTAGCGAGAGAGAGAGAGAGAGAGAGAGAGAGAGAGAGAGAGAGAGAGAGAGAGAGAGAGAGAGAGAGAGAGAGAGAGAGAGAGAGAGAGAGTGATGGACATTCTCTTTGCTCATCTTTATTTGTAAGAGATATTCAGATTCAGATTTAGATGTTTTATTCTTACAGGCCTAGGCCCCTCAGAGGGGGATGTACATGAAACATGACAAAGTCGCATTACCAAAGTTGTGATAATGATTACAATGCACAGATGCCTACTCTTTTGAAAGCTTGAATAAACATACACAATTATTTTACAGTCATTTCATTTGCAGATGACATTAACAAAATATGCTTGGATAAGTAAGGTCTTATATATAATTTCTGGGGAATAAATGTTCTCTAATTTTGTGTAACTCTAGACCAGTTAAAGTAAAATGCCCTTCATCTTCTCTTGACTGTCGACATAATGGATACAAGATATCAGAGGCATTTACTGTCTATAACGGCAATGATGAAAAAGAATGTCAGAAACACCCACTCTAAATTTTGTCATCACAAACTTCAAGTGCCTGTCCAAAGATATTGACATGTACGTTGGGAGAGAATGCATATCATTCAATGTTCTATAAAACCTATTGACATGTACGTTGGGAGAAATGCATATCATTCAATGTTTCTATAAAACCTATTGACATGTACGTTGGGAGAGAATGTATATCATTCAATGTTCTATAAAACCTATTGACATGTACGTTGGGAGAGAATGCATATCATTCAATGTTCTATAAAACCTAAAGCTATCACTATTTCGAACATGAAAATTTCAGTCTTGCCACCTACAGTCAATTAGTCTTACTTTAAAGGCACGAACAAAACTGTTCATATCTTGGACACCTTGGTTAAAGCCATACGTCCCCGAAACCAAATTCGTAAAATTTCGCTTTAACACATGACACACAGTTCATCTTGCCTCTATTATCTAGTTCTAGCATCATTTTTATAAGCTTTATGGGGTCATCTATGTTCAGCCATCTGATTTAGTCTGAGCCAGTACTTGATACAGTTAACAGTAGAGTACAATGATATGGGATATCTGTTAGTCTCTCCACACACAAGATCATTTGGGTTTGTGGTGATATACCTAAACACTTTTTTAAAGCAAACAATTGAAACCTTTTCGCATTGTGCAGCGGCAGCATCAAGACCCCACAGTTCAGCCCCATATTGTAACAGAGGCGGGATTTAAGCATCAAACAGTTTCAAAATAAAGCAAAAGATTCATTGTTCAGCTTCGACAACTTCTTCATAAAACATAGCCATGCGTTTTGGTCCTACAAGCAATATCTTTAATATGCGAAAGTAAAACTTAATATTAATCACGTAGTGAAATACACACCTAAGTGCCTATATACATTTACAACAGGCATATTTACCCCCACCATGCGTCCATTTTTTCCCTAGAGGAAAGGTAACCTCCTTTTTCTTTAAAACGATGATATTACTTGTAGTGAAATTTACTTTCAGCTGGAGTGAATCAGCTGCCCTTCGCAAACTGTTTAGTTGAGCCTGGAAGCCTATTACTGTCTAAGACATTAATGCAACGTCATCAACAAGAAGTAGACTATATACACCCGTAACATCATTTACAAAATTTATATATTCATTTCCCTACGAATAATGAGATCTGTGTAAAAAATGATGAAACTTTTTAAAAAAATATTAACATCATCCTTTACACAGATCTCATTATTCGTAGGGAAATTAATATATAATTCCAAAGACAAATAAGCAGATTCAATTCTATCAGACACATTCATTCTGCTGCTATCAGAAATTTTTGAAAACAGGTCAAACAACAGTAAGTAAAATAATCAGCTACAATGTTACCATTATCAGCTATGTACGTGAAATGACCTTGAAGGTAACCCTGACACATACCATTCAATGTACAAAGGTCTAAAAACAGTGCACCTATTACGTAACATTTTGCAATGATTATTAATCACATGGTCTTCGAATTTCTGTTAAATTTCAAAGGACCACTCGAATGTTGATTCACAAAACCACACAGTCTGGATTCAAAGTCACAAGAAATATTAAAGATTCTACTATTTAAATCTATATTAATTACTATGTGCACATCATGTTCTTAATTATAAAGCAACAGTCACATAACAAATCTTCCGAATAAGAAACACCGTTTTAACAATCAAAGTGCATGTAATAAGATGAATTCTCTGGTGGTTTATATGCACAAACATACACAATGTGTCTTTCAATGCCGAAAAGGCATCTATCCAATAAAAAAGCGTAAAAAAGATGGGACTCCAGACATATGAGTTTTACAAAAGAACATAGCTCATTTCTTATCAAACATAATTCCACCCGAACGCCTTCCGTGTGCCTACAGTTTAACAGCAGGTCTGAAGAACACCATGTACCCTTAAAAAATAGGCAAATGAAAATCTTCTACAAAAGTCTCAACTAAACAGACTAAAGCAAACGAAGAGATATACGAAACAGAATCATGATCATATAATGTTTGTGAGCAATCCATTAACACACCAAAGATCGAAAGAAAAGGGTTTCAACTTACACATAGAAGCGTCAACAATCCCATTATTCGACACTGACGCGGTCAACCTACACACGTTTCCATTTGTCACATCGTCAATAGAACTGTTCACGTGTATCGCTGACACAGAAACCTCGTCACAGAACTCGGGCGCCCAATCCTCATGTCGCAATACCGGATCACTGACACTGTCGCGCTGCGACAAGGCGTGCGTCGCCTCAGTGTTCGTTCCCTCCACAGCTGCCAACAAAAAGATAAGATCATTACGGGAGCGGCCGAACCCCTATTTCATTTTCACAAGATGATGACCCGGGTCCAACGTGTAATGAGTTCCGTCCACAAGGAGATGGTTGTGAATCATTGCGGCACGTTTCCCCGTCACTTCTTGCCTGTTTAAGATAAGTACTAGTTTTCTACTCATGTCTCTCTCTATTGTGGAAAAGTCATCCCATACAAAGGTTTGGGTTCCCCATAGTTTCCATTTGGCTCTAAGTATGTCCATTTGTGTTTGTAAAAAAGACATTGCGCAATTATCGGGGAATCCGGTTTGGAGTTAACATTATGGACTCTATCGAATTCCAGTCGCGAGACATTCCAGCTGACCAGTGAGAAGTTCCCTAATAATGTCCTCACACTGCGTACTTGTCTCATGCTCAAAGCCAGATCGATATTCCTTCTCTGCAAGTCCTGGTTCTGCTGCCGAAGGTGGTCCACCTCCTGTCTCAGCTCTCTCATCTCCTCCTGCATGGCAGGGTACCCCTCATGGAGAAACACGTATGTCTTAGTTGATCATCATGAAGACCAGGAAAACGGAGAGAGAAGAGCCATAAGAGGCCTCCAAATCCAACGCTCTGGATGGCATGGTACTTCTAACGCACACTGTCTAAAACTGGGTGGAGTAAGTACACTTGAACTGCTGCAAACCAAGAAATCAAACGAAGAACTATCAGGTGCGTCTTGACGCGCGAAACCCCCGTGGGCATCCCCCCCCCCCCCCCCCCACTGTGTGTCTGTGTGTGTGTGTGTGTGTGTGTGTGTGTGTGTGAGAGAGAGAGAGAGAGGAGAGAGAGAGAGAGAGAGAGAGAGAGAGAGAGAGAGAGAGAGAGAGAGAGAGAGTATTGTGATCGACAACAACAGGTATGGACTTAGAAGCAAGTGTTCTGATACCAAGACTCTGTACTCAAGGGAAATAAATAGTAAATACAAAATCACTGAATTCACATAAAATAAATGCATACATAAATACTAAAATATACGTATAAATCATATACAAATGAATGAGTAAACAAACAAATAACTAACTAACTAAATAAATAAACACGTGGATAAATAAATGAATAAATGAATACTCAGCAAAGTTCTTCCTATTTTCAATATGTATTCCATTAAGAATTGACAAACTGTGTACATAAAATGAACATTTCATATTCGCACAAATACGAAGTTAATGACTTTGTTTTACACATCTTTTAATTCTGTTTCAAATGTCATAATGGAAATCATTCGCCAATTGATGGACAAAAATCAGTGTCAGTGATGGTGCTCAGTGATCGTCAGTCGTGGGAGTGAGTGTGGAGAAGGTCCTAACTGCAGTCAGACATCTCCACTGTCCTCTGCTCTCAGTCAGCCGTGACCAGTCCACCCCGTTACGTTGTTCACCTTTGACAGCATCAAGGACGTCTGCCGTCTTCAGCATACATTGGATGTGTCTTGGACATGAAGTGGTTCAAAGGTACTTGGCAGCACTCCTCAAGCGTACAGTACCCGACAACAGCGATTGGAGGTTCTTGTCTGTCTGGACTTGCTCTGTCTCACAGTCATCTCTCTTACAATCTTTAGATGAAGTGGACGGAATTGGTCAGAAGCATGCTCTGTCTGATGCTTGCCCTTTTTAATGCATCAGCGGCGTGTTCTTCATTCATAGGCTAGTGACTTTAGAATTCAACCTTTCGTGTGAAGCTATAATCACAAACACACGTGCACGGTGAAGGGCGGTATGCCTTGTGACCTGAAGAGTTTTATCCTCGCAGTGAAGCTGTGCCGCTGTTATGTCACTTCTCTTTGATTCCTACGGTTGTAATTAGTGGTCTCATAATGTTCACATCTCAGGCTCCCTTCAGCCAAAACAAAATAATTATTTAACTGAAGATACATGCACTCTTGCTGCTCCTACTTCCCGTCCCAAACAGCAATTGTGCATATTTTTATGTATTTTATTTACTACCAAGTCACTGATTAGAACAGGTGAGCGATAGCAGAAACTAAACGTTCCATAAAACTAGCCTCTGGGGGTTTGAAAATAAGTCAGATAATGCAATATTCTCTGTAGAAAAGACTTTGTCAACATAACAAAAAAAACAGAACAGTCACCGCACCTGAACAAACTATTAAAGGATTGAGGATCGACAACTGTCAAGAAACACTATATCACCACACAAACTAGTGTGGGTTCCTGTCTTTTACCCTTTTTATCGGGATTGAGAAAGAACTGTGAAGACCATGAACTCAACCGACAGCACTGCAACTGCTCATTGTGCACAGAACTGATGACTGGCAGATATCGGACCACACTATGAACACAACCAAACGACAATTAGATTAACAAAGCCCAATGATTTCTATCATTATAATTATATCCCACCACACAATGTTAAAGACCCACAGAAAGTGGAAACATTCAGAGGCAGACATTGCAAAGGGAAAACTTAAGATCATAAATAAACATGCAAACCAATAGACCAGGGGGTCTGTCAGCAGAAAACCAAATGGCAGATAAAAGCAAAAGAGAACGCACAGAGAAACAAAGAGTGCAGGAGTTGAAGAAAGAATAGAATCAAAGGAAATCAGCCGATGACAGTCTAGTGATATCTAAAGGGGCCTGTGAAATACCGCGGAAAGGCGCTCCAACGATGTTCAGCTGGGATACGCACGGCACATGGGTGTACCTCTCAATATAAGCTTCATCCCAGACCAGTATTTGGACATCCCAAGGGTTTTTCTTTTTAAACCAGAAGCTATCTGACAATTAAGCGACCTCTCATGCTTGAATTGAAGAAACAGACCATGGACAACAACACACACAACACACACACACACACACCACACACACAGCACACACACACACACACACACACACACACAACGCCACGCACGCACACCGCACGGCACTGCCACGCAACAACACTCACGCACCACCCACACACACAACAACACACACACACGGACGGCACGCACGCACTCACTCTCTCACACACACAGCTAGAACACACACACACACACAACAACACACACACACACACCACACAACACACACAACAAACAACAACACACATCACACACACACACACTTACAACTACACATCAACATGCACCACGCACGCATGCCACGCACCCACAACTTAATGAGAGAGAGAGAGAGAGAGAGGAGAGGAGAGAGAGAGAGGAGAGAGAGAGGAGAGAGGAGAGAGAGAGAATTTTGCACCTACATCTTAACATACACGTCAACTGTTTCACGATGCTAGAAAATGAATGTGAATTAACACGACGAACTCAGCAGTAATTCACACTGAAGCTACACGCAAAAGTTTACAGCATTATATATCTATGTGTTGAGGAATGAAATAAACATACAGAAGACGTATGGTGGAACACTACGTATATTAGATGGAGAGGTAGGAGAGGAGAGAGAGAGAGAGAAGAGAGAGGAAGAGAGAGAGAGAGAGAGAGAGAGAGATTCACAAAGATAAGAATATTAAAGTGAAACTTGGGATCTCTCCTCTCTCTCTCCTCTTCATCCTCTCTCTCTCTCTCCTCTCACGTCTCTCCTCCGCTGTCCTTTTTATTTATGAATAATTGATATTTTGTCTTCTTCTAGGCCTGTGGCTTGCATATGCAAATTCTTGCGGTCATAGTGTTCTTTTCCTTTAAGCACAAAGTTTTTTCCTTTCTGTGTGGTAGTTAGTTATAATAATATCATATGGCCATTTCATTATCGGCACATGGTGACACACCAAATACACCAGTCCGTCACCGTTCAATGTTCCGTACAGACAATGAGATGAACGGTTCATTTATAGCATAATTACTCTACATTTTGCTGGAAATGCATGATGGCTTGCTAGCTTCTTGCATACCTTATAAACACGGCGCGCGCAAATGTGTGTGGTGTGTGTGGTGTGTAGTGGTGTGTGTGTGTGTGTGTGTGTGTGTGTTGTGTGTGGTGTAGAGAGGTGGATGTGCAGTCTCACTAGAGCGCAACAGCACCGCGTGATTGTCTGATCACTCACGGCGATGGAGAACCGTAAATTCGCTACGCGTCGCGTCCGTTCAGTCATCCAGGAGTCATACCTTATCGAGCACTTCCACCTCTTTTCATCGAGCTTCGTTTACTGTCAACCCTGATGACGCCAGGTACAAGCAGGCCAACAACTGCTGATGATCAAGGCTGAGATTCCTCAGGACGTCCAATATAAGGCTGAGCACGCACTGCTACAGGAGCACTGCCTTTTTGTCAGTTACCGCCAGATACAGGCAGACAAAGCACTGCTATAAAGAATCAGAAGTTTAGTCTGTTACCGCCAAAAAACATCTTGGCATTCTTAGAACAGGAATATCAATACTTGTCCCAAAAGGTAAAGACTTACTGCTACAAAACACTGTTAGACCAGTACTGGAAAATGGTTGCTCAGACTGGGATCCTTACCATCTAAAGGACATTGATAACCACGAAAAGAAATTCAGAGAGAGCAGCAAACCGGAACGAAACAGGGAACCACATCAGAGAAAAGGAGGGACTACTAGAAGAACATGAGGAACATTAGAAATGGAACACCCTTAGAATGAGAGAGAGCTTTATCAAACTTAAACATCTCTTCAAAGGCAGAGCTAAACTAATTGATATTCCCATGGAACAAACTAGTGTTGAATAAAAGTAGCACCATGAGTGGCGGTCAATGTTATACCATACCTGCATCCAAATATTGACAGCCACTTACATTCATTTTATCCCATTCTGTACGGCTGTGGAACTCACTGCCGATGCCGCATCAAGATTGCCACAAATGCATTCTCATTTAAAAAGCAAATTGATGCGACAGATTTTGAGATCTGCATATTGACGATTTTCAATTTTTAACTTTCCCCATATATTTTATGGTTTACCAGGGCCTGAAATCTGGCCAATGCTTATTAACTTCTTGAATACGAGTGCAACCCCTTGTTGCCAAATTTGCTCCAGGGCCAACAGACTGGGAGTCACACTATATTTATTATATTTTATTTTACTTTTTAACATCCGCGCTGGTGACCTACGGGACTTTTTGAGTTACACCAAATTATAGAAGAAGAAAATAATGCCAGACCAAGGCCCCTGCTAATAAAGTACAGATGTTTTGTCTGTTACCGCCAGATACAGGCAGACCAAGCCCAGCAAGAGAAAATTATCAGATGTTTAGTCTTTACCGTCAGAATACAGGCATGACCAAGCCCTCTAAAAAGAACAGATGTTTTGTCTGTATACCCGTCAGTTACAGCAGACCAGCACTGCTATAAAGTACAGATTTATTGTCTGTTACCGCAGATACAGGCGACCAAGAAAGCAATAAAGTACCGATGTTTTGTCTGTTACCGTCAGTTACAGGCTGACTTGAGCTCTGCACGTGAAGAAGCTGTTTGTTTTACTGTGGCTTCAATGAATGGCTATTGGTTTACTGGTTGGCTTCAAGAATGGCTGTTTTGGTTTACTGGGGGCTACCAAGAATTGTTGTTTTGGTTTTACTGGTGGCTCTAAGAAGGGTTTGGTTTACTGGTGACTTCAAGAAGGCTGTTTGTTTACTGGTGACTCAAAAAGGCTGTTTGGTTTACTGGTGGAGTCAAGAAGAGCTGTTTGATTTACTGAGTGGCTTCAACAAGGGCTGTTTGGTTTACTGGTGACTTCAAAGAAGGGCTGTTTGATTATACTGGGTGGCTTCAAGAATGGCTGTTTAGGTTTCACTGGACTTCAAGATGCTGTTTGAATTTACTGGAGGCTTCAAGAAGGCCAGTAGGAATTTACTGGAGGCTTCAAGGATGGCTGATTGGTACTGGTTGACTTAATACAAAGGTGCTGTTTAATTATACAGATTGGGTGGCTTCAAGACGGGTTTGGTTTACTGGTGGACTTCACGAATAGCTGTTTTGTTTACTGGTCGCTCTAAAGACGGGTTTGGTTTGCTGGGGACTTTCAAGAAGGCTGTTAGGTATTACTGGTGGTTCAGAAGGGGCTGTTTGATTTTAATTGGTGGCAACAAGTACAGATACACTTTTCACGTACAGAGCTCTGAAAATTTTTCTGGTAAATGCCAAACACAGGCAGACCAAGCACCACATTGTGAAGAATTAGTTTGGTTTACTGCAACAATGCACTGGAGTTATTTCCATGCGTGTTCATTCAGGCAGACCGAGAACTGGCAACAGAAGCATTGGGTGACTTCCACCCAGGCAGACTTTACTTCCAAGTAATGTCAAATACAAGGCAGACCTTACTGCGGCATGAGCACAATTATTTACTTCTGATGAACTTCAAGTATAGGGAACAGACCGCTGCATGTAAAGTAACTTGTCTACTATCTTTCAATCTCTTTAAGTTCCTTGGCTTGTCTCTATCGTTTATTGTTTTTGTTGGTCAATTCTTTTCTTCTGAAATCATTTACACATACTGAAGGCAATGTTTCCTACTTTGAAACTGCAAAGTACGACATCTATAGGACAATTCTTCTCGAATTTTATAGATTCAACACCAGTATCAATTTACAACAGAAAGCTACGCGGATAGATTGTAGTATCAACGGTGTATAATTAAAGCACTAGGCCAACTTATGGAAGAGACAGGCGTAACATATTGAAAGTATCCCTTGAAGAGAGAGAGATAGAAGAGAGAGAGAGAGAGAGAGAGCAGAGAGATAGAGAGATGAGACAGAGAGAGAGACAGAAGACAGAGACAGAGACGAGACAGACAGACAGATAGACCAGAGACAGAGAGAGAAGAGACTTAGCGTAACTCTCTCTCTCACCCACTCTCTCCTCCTCACTCTCTCCTTTGAATGTGTGTGTGTGTTGTTTGAGCTGTGGAATGTGAGTGTGTGTGTGTGTGTGTGTGTGTGTGTGGTGGGCGTGTTGTCCGTGTGCGTGTGTTTGTGATTGTGTGTGGAAGAGAGAGAGAGAGAGAGAGATGAGAGAGAGAGAGAAGAGAGGAGAGAGAGAAGAGAGAGAGAGAGAGAGAGAGAGAGAGACACTTTAGACACTAATATTTTATGTTCAATAACCAAGAGGTCTTTTTATTTGACAAGGGGGAGAGGTAACGAACATAACAATTTTACCTCTTCCTTTCCTGCAAACAAATAGTACACAATCATTCCTAGTGTGCACTATATCAAAGTTTAAAAACAAAAAAATTCCAGTAACATTTTTCCTTATGTCCTCCACGCACAGATAATGCAATTAGAAGAAAAACAAAACAAAAAACCACAAACTTAAGACTGGACTCGACCATCCACTCGATAAAAATGAGGACAATGTATCTGACATGGATCGCTTCCACTTGCGAATGAATGATAAAATTCATTCAGAAAACTCTTATAGTGGTATTATCATAAATTTCACAATCCTTCATCAGACCTAAATTTTTAAATGCTTCTGCGATGAATTTCGCAACAGCATTTAATTACTAGTTCATCATCTGATGATAACACGACAGCAACATATTGTATTTTCCTATATCTAACTGGAAAAGTGAACAATTCGTCCGCACTATCATTATAAGCAGTACAGTGGAACAAAAGTGTTTCGTCATCAATAATGTGTCCTCCATGCAGACAAGGAGATTATGTGGATGTATCACATTCAACCATCTTTTATCGCAATAACAACCAAAAGTACACAACCTCAATCTTGCTTAATATATCTGTAGCCATCTATCAGTTATGACATGAGAAACTATACAGAAAGAAACGTATCTCAATGAGAGAGAGAGAGTTATAGAGGAGAGAGAGAGAGAGGAGAGAGAGAGAGAGAGAGAGAGAGAGAGAGAGAGAGAGAAATGCCATGAAATGAAATGAAATGAAATAGAAATGAAAAGAAAAGAAATAAATGAAAATATTAGATTGTTCTTTAGTGCCATGTGCACAAGAACATTGGTACTGGTGTGTGTTATGACACACACAAAAACAAACAAAATAATTAACATCAAAACGTCATTTCTTAACACATAGAGAGAAAAACACAAAGTCATTCTCCTGGCGGAAAATACAGTTCGAAGATGAAAGTAAGATAGCTCATACTCCTGAGCAATAAAGTATTTACCCTTCCAAAAAATGTTGCCTCTGTCTCATGGCATGAAATATAAACTAGGACCTAGAAGTGATAGTTTTTAGGGGATTCTCCAACCAATAAGCGTTCAGTGGCATATTGATTCCATTATCAAATACCTACATCTCTGTATTGTATACAAATGGAGCAAAGATACAAAAAAATGACGTTACATTCCACTATACAATTTTTAACAATATGGACATTTAATGATTGTGTAACATCCTTCCCCATATTATTCATATTTTTTGTTAATTGTAGCCACCCAAATCAAATTTGAGTTAGAGGTACGCCGGAAGCAAAGATATCTATCTTGTTTTAAAATAACAACACAGATTAGATTAGCTTTAAATCGAATTCGTAAGGTCTGTCTGCTTTCCATTATCTCTAATTGTGGCTGGACCATTCTTGAAAAAAACAAGTCAATCAAACTAGCTTAAATCACTTAAGACTACATTAATGGCTCCCAACGCCTTGGGGTTCAAACCAAACTTCATAAAATCCTTCGTTTGAAAGCAATTCTCTAATTTCTGTTATGCCCCAGCATCTTTTACATTGAACTCCATTACAACATCATTAATACGCCTGCTTATGTAATCTATCATCATCCATATTCAACAGTCTAAACCAGTACTTAAAGCATCTTATACGGAATTAACAAACAACGGATATCGTCCTAATTCTCCATATATCATTTTGTTTGGAGTCTTTAATGGTACTCCTAGATATCTTTTGCATGCTAATAAATGTACTTTCTCAAGACTTTCTAATCTCTTAAAACCCCAAATTTCTGAAGAATACAACAAGACAGACTGAACCTTAGCATCAAAAATTCTAAAAAATATTTTAGGTGACATTTCTTTGCATTTTCTGAAAGCTTGACAAAGCCAGTAAAACGCCTTTTTTCCCTTTGCAACTAAATGATTTGTACCAAGTTTTAGACTCATCATCGTAGTGAAAATAAACCCTAAATAGCAATAGCTATTAACAATTTCTAGCGCTTTGCCCTCGTAAAACCATTTTTCGCATTGCCCTAAATAGCCTCCCTTCCTAAACACCATTATTTTAGTCTTGTCTTTGTTGACTGTCAACTTTAAATTATCACAACATATCTTTAGTGAGTTTAGCTGAGATTGTAAACCCCGTGGAGTAGTTGATATCAAGACCACGTCGTCTGCAAACAACAAAATGAATAGTTCGAGAAAAGTGGGTAACATTTGCACACCATGGACACCTGTATTATTAATATGGTTTGCTAACTGGTTAATAAACAAGGAAAACAAAGTAGGACTCAGGGTACAGCCTTGTCGTACACCTGTTGGGCAATCAAAGAAATCAGAAAATTCATTGTTTACACGGACACAAGAAACCAACGATGCATACATACTTTTTAAAGCACTATAGAATTTTCCTCTTATACCTTCATTATATATTATCTGTAACAACTTCTCATGATTAACCGAATCAAATGCCTTTTTAAAATCTATGAAACAAACATACAGTTTCTGTCTTCTTTTGTTTAAAGCATTTCTGGACTAAAGCATACAGACTGAATATTTGATCGACAGTTGAATAATTTTTTCGGAATCCTGCCTGATTTTCAACTATTTTACTATCATTTTCCATCCATGCGCTTAATCTGTTATTCAAGATAGACGTATAGCACTTACACGAGACATTAATGAGTGATATTCCTCTGTAATTATCTGGTTGGTCATGGTCTCCCTTTTTAAAGATTGGTATCACAATTGCTTTTGACCATTCAAGTGGATAATGCCCAGAATCAAACACTTTGTTAAAAAGCCTAGTTAGAAATTTAACAACCTTATCACCTCCTGCTTTTAACATCTCCGGTACAAGTCCATCTAAACCTCCTGATTTTCCGATGTTCAATTTCTTTATTGCTTCTATAACTTCTTTTTCTGTGATCTCTTTGTTTAAAATGTGATCACTAGCTTCATTTATATCACTATCAATAATACTCTCGTTATCGTTAAAGTCGTGTCCCTGTTGGAAGACACCCTGAAAATACTTAACCAGTCATCTAAGCTTATCTTTTCACTAGCCTTCGTTTTTGTTTTCCATTACCAAGCTTCTTTATTTCTCTCCAAAACTCTGATGGTTTGTTTACATTTGCAGCTAAGGATTCTGCTGTGTTTCTGCGAAATTCTCGTTTCTTTCTATTAAGCAATTCTCTGTATGCTTTTTTCTGCTGAGTATATTTTTGTCGATCTTCAATTTCACTTTTCTTGTTATGTTTTTTGCTTCTCCTAAAAACCCTTAATAACCTTCTACATTTAGCCCTTGTATCTCTACATTCTTGGTCAAACCATGTACCTTTAATATTCTCCAAAGATGCATAGCATTTTTTAACCATACAGTCTGCAGCACTTCGCAAGCACTCGTTAAAAACTTCTAACCCATGATCTATATCAACATCTAATTTTTGTATAGCAGCTTCTAACCCACTAACAATGTCTTCACTATCAATCTTGGTTACATATTCATGGTTCTTTTCCTTTGTCCCAAACAACCTTAGTAATAGGATTTGCCTTCTTGTCAGGTTTTTGGTCAGGTGTCTGGTTGACATCAGACTGTACGAAAATTGATAATGTGATCGGTAAATGATCAGAATCTACCATATCTGAGACAGACACGTAGTTCCAACAAAATCTGTATAAGAGATCGGTAGAGGCGATGAAATAATCAACAAGACTGGAGCCTGCACCCGAAATGAAGGTACAACTGTCATCAAAACCAAAAGGTCCAGACCATTAAGAATAAGGCAATCAAAAATATTACAAAAGTCAATGAGTTGTTCGCCAAATAAATTAATTTCAGGGTCTTGTGAGTGTCTTTTAACTGCTTTACTTATTTCACCCAAGTCTCTTCCTTCATCCGACAAGCTGAAAACAATATTCCTGTCAGCAGTCCTGGAATTGAAATCTCCACATATCAAAACATAAAAGTCATCATAAGAATCGTGAAGATCTAGCATGCATTTCTCTAATAAGTCTAAACCAAATCCGTTGGCTTCAGATTTCCACGATGGCGAGTCATATGGCGGAATGTATGAGGCAATAAAGAAAACGTCTTTATCTGTGTTCACAAATCCTCTGGACAGTTTCAAAATGACAGTATTACTAACATCACTGAACACTCTTTCAACGAAAGGCAAAAAACATTTTTTAACTAACACCACTACACCCCTGAAGGTCTACCGTGTCTTGACAATTTTTTTGCTTTTGACGAGAATATGCTAAAGTCTGCAAATACATTTTCATCTATTTCAACATCCATAAAGGTTTCAGTTAGACACACGAGGTCATGCTTTTGAATAAATTTGATAAAAGCACTATCACCTAATTTCGACTGCAAGCCACATACATTATAATTGAGAAAAGCGATGGGTGACTGATGCATTGGCATTGAATTTTGCGCAAACTGGTCGATATTTAGGGCGCGTCCATCGCGTCCATGTGCCCGGCCATTTCCCTATTCGTTACTTTCGTTTCCTGATGGTTCTGCTGATGACGAAGGTTTTCTTGGGTTGTCTTTATCCGTTTTATGGTCATTGTCTGTTCTAGCAGACCTAAAGACTTCTAAAATGCTGGTCTGGTTCGGGGATCGCTGCGGTGTTGTCCGGGAGCGTTGAGCACGGCTGTCATCCCGGTCTTTGCTGGACTGGTTGAGTTTTGCAGCTTGTCTGGTTCTGGGGCGTGATTGACGTGGGGAAGTCTTTGGGGCAGAGTCTGCATTCTCCTTCTCCTCCTCATCTTCTGGACCAGACAGTTCGCGTTGATCGTCACTCGGTTCGTTCAGTTCTTCCTCATGAAGTTCGACAGACTCAGGTAGAGTGGATTGGTCATGGTTCAGTGGTTGTTGACGATGTACTGGTTGTCTGTGAAGAACTCGTTGATCTGTTTGAAAAATTTGTTTTTCTCGAGGTATCTGCCTCTGCTCCGCATCTGTTATTGATTCTTGTTGCACCCCAGTCTTTTCTTGATCCTGCTTTTCACCAAACTTTCATCATCTTCCCTTGTCAAAATGTTTCCCTTGTTGCCCTTGGTTCTTCATTTGCTGACGTTCTCTTTGAGGTCTAGGTTGTTCTTGCTGGTTTTGCCAAGATTGTTGTTTGTGTCTTTGAGAGGCTTTTTCATTGGTTTGCCGACACTGTTCATTTTGCTTTGGTTGATTCACATGTTGCTTTCATTCTGCTGTTTTGAGATGCCTTCTGAGTTCTGGTACTTTGCTGATTTCCACTCTGGTGAGTAGGTGACCGACGTGGGGGTGGCAAGGCACTGAATTCTTGGGATGTTTCCAGGAGACTTGTGGGCGAGTTGTCAGACCTTACGGCCATGTTCTTTCTGTTCATGAGTGGTGGCCATTGCTCAGGATTTAACAATGGGGATTGATCTTCAACTCGTTGCCTCTGGACTGATGGGTTAACAAGGAAGGGACTCTTTTCTAGTTGTTGTTGAGAGGGGACAAAAGGAAAGGGTTGTCTTGTTTGAAAGAGGAATGGAGGTGCACACGCAAACTGGTTTTCCACATGTTCAGACTGAGGAGGGCCATACGGAAATCGTTCTTTCTCTTGAACAGAAAGATAGGACATTTCATGTGACCGTTTTGTGACTTGAATAGATCCCGGAGGAACACGGGGAGTCTGTTCCACCACTTGCTGTTGATGCCTAGAGAGGTTTTGTCTCCTGTGTGTGGGGAGTAAATCATCATCACATGAGCGCTGAACTTCATGGACATTAGAATTGAGAGTGGGGGAGTAGGGAAGCCCTCGACGTAGATTTTTTCCGTTCCTGAATACTGGCACTCTACCTTCCCTTTTGAGTTCTTGACTTATCTTTCTTTGCCGGACAGTAAGGTCAGTTGAAACACGAATATCTTCATGCCGTAACCGAGCTCTAAGTTCATGGTCTCTGAGAATGTCAACTTTTATCACTTTGACGCGTGAAGCACACGATCAAAGGGCGTGGCTGGTTTCTCTGTCCTTGTCTTCCTAGGCGATATGTATTTTCTATGTCGCTTGATGTCCACCATTTTTCAGAGGAAAATAATTCAGCATTCCACTATTTCTTCATGTCACCACCTTTCTCTGTTTCCCCAATGATTCCATTCACGAACACCCCAAAAACTTCAGATTCTTCTCTCGGTTTTTTC
>JAFLJL010000905.1:0-10000 GCA_018398815.1 Conus ventricosus
CCTGTGCAAAAGTCTTACTGCACACATCACATGAAAATAATTTCTCACCAGTATGGATCATCTTGTGTGTCTTCAGATTACTTGCCCGTGTAAAACTCTTACTGCACACATCACATGAAAATAATTTCTCACCAGTATGGATCATCTTGTGTGTCTTCAGACGATTTGCCAGTGTAAAACTCTTACTGCACACATCACATGAAAATAATTTCTCACCAGTATGGATCATCTTGTGTCTCTTCAGGTCACCACCCTGTGTAAAACTCTTACTGCACACATCACATGAAAATAATTTCTCACCAGTATGGATCATCTTGTGTGTCTTCAGATTACATGCCAATGTAAAACTCTTACTGCACACATCACATGAAAATAATTTCTCACCAGTATGGATCATCTTGTGTGTCTTCAGATGACCAGCCTGTGTAAAACTCTTACTGCACACATCACATGAAAATAATTTCTCACCAGTATGGATCATCTTGTGTGTCTTCAGACCACTTGCCCATGTGAAACTCTTACTGCACACATCGCACGAAAATACTTTCTGACCAGTATGGATCATTTTGTGTTTCTTCAGATTATCTGCCTCTGTAAAAGTCTTACTGCAAACATCACATGAAAATTTCTGATCAGTATGGATCACCTTATGTGTCTTCAGGTTACATGCCCATGTAAAAGTCTTCTGCACACATCACATGAAAATTTCTCACCAGTATGGAGCAATTTGTGTTTCTTCAAATAATATGCCCATGAAGAAGTCTTATTACACACATTGCATGAAAATGGTTTCTGACTTCTATGGATCATCTTGTGTGTCTTCAGATTACCAGCCTGTGTAAAAGTCTTACTGCACATGTTACATGAAAATGGTTTTTGACCTATGTGGATCATCTTGTGTGTCTTCAGATTACCAGCCTGCGTAAAAGATCTTCTGCACACATCACAAGTGAACAGTTTTTTCTTTCTTGGTTTCACCTTCACCTTTCCTACTGATGTCACAGTTGTACTGAACACACCACAAACCACTGCTTTCTGAGCTGACCCTGATGCTTGACAAGTGGAAGACACAGGTTTGTCATCTTCCTGTACAAACAGAAATATTACTTCATTATCAGTGTCATAATCATGTTACATCACTACCATCAACAAATTGACCAGTTAATGATCATCACTCCTATCCTTTTATCAGGCAGTCTTATCCAAAATCACAGGTAACACACAAAGAAAAGGAAAAGAAAGCAAGCCACTGCACTGATGTGAATGGATCAAAGCTTCAAGGATATTGAAGTAAAACTGACAAATGGGTTCAATGAGCTGCTAGTTTCAGCTCTCAAAGCCAGTGATAGTATTCAAAACCCAGGGGACTACAGAGGGTTCGGGTGAAGGAAGGGAAAGGGGCGGGGGGATTGGGAAGGGTGGCGGACAGGAAGAGGGAGTGGAGGAGGAAGGAGGAGAGGAGGCACAGAGGGGAGCTCCCCTTTTCCCCTTCCCTATCCCCCGCCCTCAGCAGAGACTGATTTCCTTGATTTTTAATACCCGTTCACTGCCTGAAAATATTACAAAGGCTTTCCCAGTGCCAGGGAAATCTAATGATTTGGGGGTAATGATTAACAAAAAATTCTAGCTCAGAAATTACAAAAGATATAAAAATGAAATATATACTCCCCGCAACAAGTTAAGGAACGCCCTACGTTTTTTGTACCTTCTTAAATGAAATGAGTAAAAAAGGCCAGGCCGCCCATTTTGGAAAAAATGCAGCAGAACGGTACTTGAAATATTGCTCGACACACCGGTATGATTCCTGTACTCACCACTCTGCCACTCAATGCCTCGCCAGCGGCGGGACATTCGTGCAAATGAGAAATTGCACTGACCGTGGAACAAGCCCCTGCTGACCAGACCGGGCATGTGCAGCGATTCGGCAGGTTGCACGTGCAAGCACTGACAACTGTGAACACTGATCCGCACAAACTGCACCAAAATGGGTATCAGAAAGGGCATTAAAAACGACACAACCAGACATGCCTCTAAGAAGACGACTGAGTGCAGTGGACTGCGGGCGCGCTCTGGCGTGGCTAGCAGAGGGTGTGTCTTTACGAGAGGTGGGCAGACGTCTTCAGGTGTCGGCCTCAGTCATTCACAGACTCAATTAACGTTATGCGACAACAGGCAGGACGGAAGAACGGGCGCGCACTGGACGTCCTCGTTGCAACCAGTCGACGGGATGACCGATTTCTCTACCTGTCAACTTTACGGGACAGAACAGTCACAACACCCATGCTGAGACGTCGCCTCATGCAAACAGCAAATGTCAATGTCAGCGTTTCCACTGTCCGCAACCGCCTTCATGAATTTGACCTCCAGTCTCGTCGGCCAGCCATCCGAATTCCACTGACTCAGGGTCACCGACAGGCCCGCCTGGCGTGGTGCCGCCTCCATCAGCATTGGAACAGGCAGCAGTGGTCGAGGATCCTCTTTACCGATGAGTCACGTTTCACTGTCTCATTCAATGATGGCAGGAGACGAGTCTGACGCAGACAAGGAGAACGATTCACTGCCGCCACCATTCGTGAGGTCGACCGTTATGGAGGTGGTTCGGTAATGGTGTGGGGTGGTTTTCATCTCCATGGCAGAACCCCCCTGTATGTCATCCAGGGATCTTTGACTGGTCAGCGTTATCGGGATGAGATCGTCCGCCCCATTGTGCAGCCAGCTCTCCAGGCCATGGGTCCTGGTGCGACTCTCCAGGACGACAACGCGTGTTAACGCCCCTCCGCATCGAGCCCACGTGGTACGAGACTTCTTCCAGCAGCAGGGGATCCAACGCATGGAATGGCCATCGCGCTCTCCAGACCTGGCACCGATAGAGCACCTGTGGGACGTCCTGGGTAGACGAGTTGCTGACAACCACCCTCCGCCCGCTGATGTGGCCCAGCTGACCCAGTTCCTGCAGCAGGAATGGCAGGCCATCCCGCAACAGACCCTTACAACCCTGGTTCATTCCATGCGGCGGCGGTGCAGAGCATGTGTGGCTCAGAATGGCGGCCACACCCACTATTGACTGCTGCTGACTTTTCAAATGGGGGTGTCTCTTTTTTATTACTGATTGTTCAACGAGTGTGAATGGCTTTCATTGAAATTGTAGCCACAGGTGGCTGAATGACTGGGCGAAACATTCGAGTAAACTGTTTCCTCTGTCTGTATTAAAACACATTTAACAGCAATTTCTGTAAGCGTTCCTTAACTTGTTCCGGGGAGTGTATATAATTTTTGAAGGAAATTGAATGAAGATTTTGAATCTGGGCTTCTTTTGTTTTAATTTTGATAATAAAAAAGTATTTAGGCATTTAGATTTGGATAGATTTTTTTGCATGATCAAAAACATATGTATTTACCACTACATCTTCACATCCAAAAGAGAACACAAAGCGAAAAGTTAAAAAATAAAAAGTTTGTATTGCACACTAACCTGTAATGAAAGAAAAAACAGTTTAGAAGTCATAAAGACCTCACATTTTAAAGCAGCAGGTCGCCCATGACCACACACCCCTCTCCCCACCACGCCCCTTGCTGGTTTCAACCCTCTCTTTCACTCCTCCTTTCCCTCTCCCCCGTGTCCCCCCCCCAAAGCAGGCCAACCCCCTCCGCGCGACTACCCATTCGGCCACGGGCACACATTTCGATCACACTAGGCTCTCATTCGGGGCAGTCAGCGAACACACATGAGGTCACACAGCCCGATCAATAATGACGTTAGGGTTTGGGCTTTCCCCTCACTATTACCCACCTTCATGTTCATGAGGGTTGAAAAAAAAGTTTATTGTCTTTGTCAAAAATCTTTTAGCAGAGTGTCAGCGTAAAAAAACGTTGATTTGGTCGCTACTTTTGCCCGGGAAGGTTGGCCCCGCCATTTTGCAAGGAGTGAGTGCTGGCTGGTCACCAGTCAGTGATGAGAATAAATGGGCTTTCCCCTCACGTGTGGTCTTTACATCTTTTTAATACTAAGACTTTTAAGGCTTACTAGCACACCTATTTAGTCCATTGATAGAATTTGTAACGAATGAAATTCAAGAAAAATGCATGATGTCAGTGGACGGCCATAGGCCCTGGGAAGCATTTTTAATGCGGGTCAGCTGACGGTTTTTAAAGGGCCCCATCACGATTAAACCCATTCTGGTCATCTCCTCCAGAAAAAAAACAAACTTCCTGCAGCATACTTCTTAGGCCAAAGGGCCCCAACTTTACTGTCAAAGGGAAAAAAATAAATTACAAAGGGATCATGCTTAGAAAAGTTTCACTTATTTGACGACTCAGGAAATTTAAAGGAACCCAAAAAACTAAATGTCTGACCTACAGACACAGTGACAAAGTTCTGGATCTTGTACACAAATGGGAGGGAAGGAGATTTTGAGGGGGGGGGAGGGAGGGGAGGCAATGGACTTCTGTAATAATATAAACAAAAGGGCTTAGCCCAATTTTCCAGGATCCAAAAATATTGTTGATGCATTTAGTTCTGTTTAAAAAAAATTTACTTTAAGCAATAATCAAATCTCTATGCTTCTTCCCTATCCTTCCCCACACCCCACACACACACACACAACCCCACACACCCCCACACACACACCAACCCACGCCACCAAAAACCCCAACCAACCCAACAAAATCCAGTTCCCAAATTTTTAATCCGCTTTTATTTTCATCTTCTTGGCAAATCAAAAATCTTCGGTTTTCTTTTTTTCTGTGAATCCTGGCAGGTGATTGTTTTTGAATGAACAAAAGGCATATGTGCCACCCACCTCACTTTGGGGCAAACGGAAAATCACGCCATCACTGTCAGCTTCTTCAGCCTTGCCACCCCATTTTTTCCCTGATTTGGCCCCCCATGGCTTGACCACATCATCTTCTTTTTTAAAAGAAAGCATGATTCCTACACTGTTACAGCACCTCACAAAATTTTCGCTTTCAGAAAAAGGCCCTACAGAATGTTGAACTGTCAGAAACCCCCTTTTTTCTTCTTTTTTAAAGAGTTAAAAGAAAAAGGCAACCCCAGCCCCAATTTTTAAAGTGCCGCTTTTGGGAAAAAGGGAGGGGGGATGGTAGGGGGAAAGGAGGGGGAAAGGGGGTGGGAAAGCAATGAGGGGGGGGGGGGGGGGGGGGGGGGGGCAATTTGTTTTCTTGTTTTATTTTCATTTTTGTTTTTTTTTTTGGGGGACTTGAATTAAAGAGCCCATTAAACTAAAAATACCAGCCCCATTTTTAAGTGGTTGCGTCGCGACTCCCGGCTGGGAGGCGTGGGTTCGAATCCCTCAGGTCATGTGGGTTTTTCTGCCCCGACCGTTTCCTACCAGAGTGATTTGCTCGGACTTTTGGGGAAGATTGGGACCACACAGTCAGTTTATCCATGAATGGATGCGTTTCTGAGAGTGTTGCTCAAATTTCCTGCCCAAACACTGCGGGTCCCTGTATCTAGGCCTTTGACGCCTTTTTTTATGAAAGGAAGCAAGAGAAGCCCTTCATGTAGTCTCAGCCCGAAATGGAACCCGTGCATCATCTTATCATCCTCTTTATCGTTTCCTTTAAAAAAAAAAGCCCAAAATTTGGGGCCCCTTCATCCCCTGCTCTCATGGTGCCCCAAATTTTCGTGTCCTTCTATGTCTGGGGCCCCTTTTGGTTCCGTAGGGTCACGGTAGGGCGGGTCCAGGGGGGCTGTCTTTTTGGACGGACGTGGTGGGCCCTCCGGGGAAAGCTCACTCAGCCACTCCGCGACTAAGAAATTAGTGTCAGTAGGGGGGCCCCTAGTAGGGGGTGTCCTGCGTATGTTAGATCAGAAAGGCGCCAAATTGAACACCCCCGAAGTGATGGGCGCAGTGCAGCGTCTCCTCCGGTGGGTTCCTCTTGATGACTTGACATTGACTGCCCCCTGTTGAGTCCCGGCCCCCGGGGTTTCGGGGGGGGCCCGCCGGGCTGGGGCGGGAGGGGTTCCGAGAGCGGGGGGTGGTGCACTGTTGAGGTGGGGGTAGAGGTTGGGGGACAGCAAAAAAAAAAAAAAAAAAAAAAAAAAAGACTCAAATAACTTGCCCAAAAATTTTATTTTTCATAAAAAACTAGTGCAAAAAAAATTCACTGAAAGGGAGACAGTATTTTACAAACCCTTTCATCTCTTTTGTCTGCCCCTGCCCTCATCGTACTTATCATGATTCAGACCACGGCAAAACTCCGCCATCCCCATGAGTCTTTTGGTGTTTTCCTCATGAGGCTTGCTTGACAGCATCATTTTGATGACATCATGCTGATGTTTGATGTGCTGGTTCAGTCTTGAGACATCACAGCTGATGTAGATGTGCGGTTCAGCTTGTTACCACTGTGCTTTTGATGTGACGGGTTCAGTCTTGAGAATACGCTGATGCTTGATGTGTTTGGGTTTCAGTTTTGGGTGAATCCTGCTGATGTTGAGAGGTGGTTCATTTTGTGACCACTGCTGATGCTTGTTGAGGGGTTTCAGTGTTGATAAATCCGCATGTATATTTTGGGTTCGTCTTGATGACACACTGCTGACTTTGATGGACTGGTTCAGTTTGTGACATCAAGCTGTGTTTGATGTGTTTGGGTTCATCTTGGTGACATCATGAGATTTTGTGGGGGGTTTCAGTCTTGGACATCACGCTGTGTTTGATGTCACGGTTCAGTGTTGATGACACACAGCTGAGTTTGTTGTACTGGTTCAGTTTTGATGAATCATGCGTGTTTAATTCACGGGGTCATCTTGATGACATCATGATATTTTTTATACACGGTTCGTTTTGATGACATCACTGATGATGTTTGATATCACGGGTTCAGTCTTGATGAATCACTGATGCGTTTGTATCAGGGTTCAGTCTTGAGACATCACTGTCAACATTACTGTGGCGATTAGACTAATCCCACTAACGGTTCAATCTTAACATCAGTTTGGGGGTATCAGTATTACAGCATGACTGAGTAAAAAAAGCGGTTTCTTCATCCTTACACCTGATGCTTATTGCAAGGTTTTTTTTTATGGTGTTAAAAATTTCTCTGCAACCCAAAAATCCCCCATACAGGGGAGCCCTGAAAACCAAATGCAAGATTAAAGATGATGCGCCTTCCCTTTTGGGTAGTCTGCTATTGGAATGTGAAGGGATCCTTTCCATCGGGATAAGGGTTCAGCTTTATTCCTTTGCCCTAACGTCTGTCCGCTGCTTCGACTTGGTGAGGGTGGCTGATGGATTCTGACAGGTTTTTTCATGACGTGTTTTGGCTGTGATCTTGCAATTCATTTCAGCCAATCATAGATGGGTCTAAAAACAGACGGGAAAATTGATTGCCTGGGGGTAATGATAATAATAAACGTCAATTCCGAACCAAAATCTAATCACTATAATCATTAAACCCCTTTCCGAAAACCCAAAGGCCAAACTTTACTGGTCATTGTAAACAATGAGAAAACCCAGGGAAAAAAATAAAAAAAATACGGATGTATCGGGACCCTGCAATATCTATTGTGTAAAAGACAAGAACCCCCAAAATAAAATCTGTTGTTCAAGCCCGCAACCAAAAAAACCCAATTTCGGGGCTGAAACACCATAAAAAAACAGAACAAGTGACAGAATTCAAATGCAAAGTTGAAATTCAACACCATTTATTTCAAAACATCAAAGCCCTGCAAAAAAAGTGTCATTCTCCAAATAAAAGTTTAATCAAGGGTGGGATGCCCCCCGAACAAAGAAACCACCAAACTCATAACAAAAAAAAACCCCCCCCCCCCAACCCTCAAAAAAAAAAAACAACAAAACAAAACAAAAAAACCAAAACCACCAATAATAATAATTAATAATAATAATAATAATAATAAAAATAAAAATAATAATATAATAAAAATGTTTCTTTAGCCCAGCCGACGCAAAGGGCCCCATCAGGGCTGATAATAAAATAATAAAATAATAAAAATGATAAAAGATAAGAAATTTCAAAGAAAAAAGATAAACCCGATAAGACACTATTTTTGGTGCTTTTCATTTGATTTGAAACACTTCAAAAAGACAAAGACCAAACCTTGTATATATCTGAACTCGACACAAAACCTTACATGATTCTCCCCCCCCCACCCCTTTTTTAACTGAAATCAGACACAAAACACATGACATGCATTCTCCCCACCCCTCTGTATTTGAACTCAGACACAAAAAAACTCGCATGCATGCTCTTGCCCCCACCCCTTCGTATATCTGAACTCAGAACAAAACACTCTGACATGCATGTCCCCACCCTTCTATTACTGAACTAGCCAAACACTCTGAAGCTGTCTCTTTCTCCACCCCCCTTTTCACTCCCAATTCCCCTCCCCTTTCTCCAACCAAACCATGAAATCCCTCTTATACCCCCACCTCGTCAAAAACCCCCAAGCAAAAGTGCCCCGGCAAACCCCTTAACCAACATTTACCAGTAATTTTTTCAAGTAAGAAAAAAGGCAAACTTCCCCCAAAATAAGTTTTTAGTTAAAGGTGTGAGGGTGAGTGTTTGGTGTGTGTGTTGTGTGTGTGTGTTGTGTGTGTGGTGTGTGTTGTGTGTGTGGGTGTGGTGAAAATGAGGGGGGGTAGTGGTGTGAGGGTGTGTGTGTGTGTGTTTTGGGGGTGTGTGTGTGTTGGGGTTTGTGTGAGTTGGTGTGTGTGTGGTGCGGGGGGGCGTGGGGGCGTGCGCGCGTGCGTGCGTGCGTGCAGGTGTGTGGTGTGGAGTGTTTTAATGCACAAAATTTTCCGGCTAAGTTTGAGTTTAAAAAGTTTCGAGGGGTTGAATATGTGTTTTTTGGTTTTCCCCCGCTGTGAATCATAGTACTTTAAGTAATTAAAAAAAAAATTCTGTCAAATCAAAATGAGATATGACATTGGTTCAAAATAAAGCATGATGCTGGGGGTCAAAAAATAGCAAGCATGCCCCTGTTAGGATGTTATGACTTTTTTTTGTGTGTGTGGGTAGAATGATTTCTTTGGGGAAAGACTTTTGGGCAAGTTTTTCGCTTTGGTTTCTTTGTGGTTTTGAGTTTGTAACGAAGCTGCAGTGGTTCGTGAAGTTGCAGACCGATTTGATAAAAATTTGCAAAAATTGAAAAAAGCCAATATCTTTTGTTTGGCCCCACCCTCGATTTGAAATGAGGAAAATGTCTGCAGTTGTTGTATGAAAAATAAGAAACCCAACATGCTTTGCTGAAATTTGAAACAAGATGAGGTGCAAAAATTGGATGATTTACAAAAATGATGCCCTTTTTAAGTTTTTAAAAGGGGGCAAGTACATTTAAATATTTTTTTAAATTCCCGACACCTATTTTATTTTTTTATTTATTCAGATTATTTAGAATACCAACAAAAAAAAAAAAGAAAAAAGAAATCCTCATTTAAAAAAAGGGACAGGAGGGTTGGGGGGGGGGGGGGGGGGGGGGGGGGGTGGGGGGGGGCAGAAAATGGTGGATGGCATCTTATCTGTGGTCCCAAATGCAGGTTGTGGGGGTTGGGGGGGGGGGGTTGGGGGGGGGGAGGGAAAAGTGTGCGGTTGGAGGAGGGGGTCAGTGGGGGCAGGGAGGGAGGGGGGGTTGGGGGGGGGGGGGGGGTGGGTTTCTGGGTATTCTTCAGCGCCTGACTCAGGGTGGGGACAGGTTTTAGTGGGGGCAGTTGGGGGGGGGGGGGAGTTGTTGGGGGGGGGGGGGTGGGGGGGGGGGGGGGGCTGGTTAGGGGTGTTCTGTAGGTGTTGACTGCAGGCTGGAGGTAAGGGGAGAGGGGGAGGGACTGGCAAGTGGTCGATACACAGGGTGGAAGGTGGGGGGAAAGGGGGGGGGGGAACTGGTGGGGGATTGTCAGTTGGTCGATTTTAGAGAGTGGAAGGGGGGGGGGGGGGGGGGGGGGTGATGTTGTTTGGTCTTACACAGGGTGGAAAGGTGGGGGTGGGGGGGGATGGTGGTCAGCCATGGCAGTGATGGCACTGTGCA